>JAVJIF010030053.1:0-52500 GCA_038442645.1 Agave tequilana | reverse complement strand
ATTTAAAGTATTATGAGGCAATTGTTTGGTGATTATTTAGATATGAATCTTTTTAAATATTGAGGAATGATAGAATATGATTTATTTTACTAGAAGACTGAATCTACCTTGATGCTTGGAACTATGTATGGACTTAAATAGATTTAGAGTTGAGCTGAGAAGTATATTCTTTATGTTGGATATTGTGACTTACCTTGAATACAAGTGAGAACGCCTGATGATCTTATAGTTATTCGATGGTGAGGATATGACTAGACATAGCTGACTGTTTATGCAACTCTGATATACTGGTGACTAGAAGATAGATATATGATAATATAAAAGATTAGAGTAAATAGACAGGAATGAGATAGCTGGTTATTGATTATTGAGGTAATGGTTTACCATATAAAATACTTTGACATGGATTGATACTTGATGTTTATGATGATTGTATTGGGATTATTGGTTGATGGATCAGTTACTATCGTATCTTAATGCAGATGGTTGAGATATTGATCAGTTCTATATGAGACTATCTATTGAGCAGTATTCGAGCTTGTTATGTATTCATGTTATTAAAGTTACTGGGAAAATATTGTCAGATCGTAACACATGTATTGTTCCATTTTTTACCATTTATACAGTAGTATTGTCCACATTGTTATCTTTACATCATTGATATTTTTCTGTCACTTTATCATCCCAGTAATTAAAATAACATGGACATTGATTGTTCTAAATAAATATAATAGGCAACTTACACCGGAATTGAGAAAATTGATGGAGGAGACAGCGTTTGTATTTTGGGTGGACCTAGGATACAAGTTGCGCAGCGAGATACGGTTCCACTGTAGGGTTCTGGGGGATGACTGACATCCTGTATTATTCATATTGTTATCCTATTGACTACCTAGCGGTAGGACCTGATTCAGCGCCAGGTGATTGGGCCGTGGTTCTCGGTATGTACGCAACCACCTAAAGCATGGACAATATCCTATACTAAATTCAATAACATAGGACTTCGATTGACATGCGTGATAGGCGTAGTATGGGATGCGTCTATTACAGGTGGCAATTGATGTTCGCTGACATAATGATAATAAAACTGAAATATTATATTGATATTACTGACTGAACATAGATATATACATGTTATAATAGACACCTAATTGTACACTGGATCCTAGCATGACTTATTCTTCCAACATGATATAATATATATATATATATATATATATATATATATATATATATATATATATAATATATATATATATATATATAGACTGTGAAAGACACCTGCCCTGATTTGACATTTGATTTCTGTATTGACTGACTTTATTACTCTCTATTCATATTTCATATATTGTATATGTCTTATTCCAGCACTGTTTATCATTATGTACACACTTTTTATATGCACGATCACCTTCTTTTTCTTATACACTCATTAGGTCGCTTCCTGACGACCCTGCATTTGCACGTCAAGGTACTTGAAGTTTCATGTTATTGATCAGGTGTTCGGTTGAGACTGGACATGCTGCGAGGAGCTGGAGTTTTCCTTTATCCACTCTGGTATTATTGTCTTTCTTTCATTCCATTTGATTTTGTAGTTTCCCTGATCCTCTATACGTTGCAATCAGTTATTACTCCATTCCTTATCCATATGTTATCATGTGTGGATGGCTTATATGTGATATTGCAGTGATCATGATTCATTTTTAGTATATTTTTATAACTTGTTAGGATCACTTTAGGCTTAGTGTGTATATGTGGGATATTCTCCTCATGTATATACATCGCCGACTCTCGTCGCGACTCCGTTTCAACGTATTTTGGGTAGTTGGGCGTGACATTATATTTTTTTTCTACTAATGAAAGCTTTACAAAGATTTTGAATCATGTATGAAGAATAAGTTTGAGATGTCTATGATGGGCGAGATAAACTACTTCCTTAAACAAATCAAGGAAAGGAGTGATGGGATTTTTATAAATCAAGCCAAGTACACAAGGGAACTCATCACGAAATTCGAACTTGAAGGTGCAAAGCCAGCAAAACTCCCATTTCTACCACAACAAAACTTAACAATAATGAACAAGGTATAAATGTAGACATTAAACTTTATAGAAGCATGGTTGCTAGTTTACTTTATTTAACGGTTAGTAGGTCGGATATTATGTTTAATGTATGTTTATGTGCTAGATCCAATCTTGTCCTAAAGAGTCCCACCTGATCGCGGTAAAATACATTATTTGATATCTTAAGGGCATTGATTGAGGAAGAGAAAATGAATTGAAAGTAAAGTTAAGAGTTAAAAGTCAGAAAGTTCTTAGTTTCTTCTCAAATTTAACTGCGTAATAAGGGCTAGCAGGTCGATCCACATGGAAGGATGCGATGGAAGTTTTTGGAACGAATTTTCTACACAAATAGCTTGGAAAAAGAATACTAATTGTAAGAAAAGGTTTTAATTAAGCAAAAGAGATTACAGTCTACTAATCATCTACCACAACTAAGTATTAGTCTAAGAAGGGAGAACATCATATTAAATTAAAAATCTACGCTACGGTTTTGATTGGGAATCAAGTATGATGAGTAAAAATATTGTAAACCCTAATTAGAGTATACTAATTAAAATTAAACGTTAGTTCATCTTAGTTTCTAAGGATAGCATAAAAAAGTCTTTTAAACCTAACATGATGCTATCAAAGTAGCTAAATATGAACTAAGAGTAATCATTAAAAAGTGCAACCCTAAATTAGTTCAACTTAACTAATTATTATCTTCAAGAGTTATCAATTTAATTTTAGGGTTTCTAATAAATATAGATTTCAATCAATTCATATTTTAGACTAAATTTAAGTTGATCGAGAGATTAGCAAACTACAAGTGTTAATTAGTTATTCATATTTTTTATTTTCAAGATCTATAATGAAGAAGAAAACTTGCATCAAAAAGAGAACAAAATAAAAGAACTAAAGCACGAAAAACAGTTAAATTGAAAAATAAGAGAGATGAAAAGAATAATGAACCTTTATTATGGTTGTCACTTGCCAATTGGAAAACCCTTCTTCTTCTTCAAAAATCTTCTTCTCCAAATTGAAAGCCAAATAAATAATTGAAATCAGAAAATTAAATGGCAAAAAAAAATTCTATACTCAATCTCTGAGATGCCTCACATCTATTACTCTGCAGGAGTATTTATAAGAGATTTGAGAAGTAAAATCCTACACAAACACCTCCACCAAAACTCGACGTACGCGGCCCCAGGATAGCCGTGTTTTGGTGGCCAAGAAGGGGAGGTCGTGGCTCTTTTGTGGATTCTGGTCACACCCTTTGGCGCGTGGCTTTATCTCGTCCATTTATGTGGAGATCTATTCTCGGAATCTTCGTTGATCTCTGAATTTTAAAATATATCGATCTCTTAGATAACTTGAAAATCAAGTTACCTCTAAATCTGATTTAAATTCAGATTTTTCTCCCCTTATCTTCATCTCTTGTGGTGCAAGCAACAAGATTTAAGTAGAAATCCATCTCTGTCTTTAATTAGAATGAGGATTCATCTTGTTCTAATTTTTTCTCCTCTAGGTTTTAAATCAAATAAATTTAAAGCTCAAATTTAAATGAGAGAGAAAAGATGCTTCCTTTATCTTCCCAATTAATCTTTATTTTCATAATTCTTGTAGGATTTTGGGCTTCTTTGGGCTTTCTCTGAATTATGGAGGCCTGCACATCATTAAATAATAAATGAATTAAATAATAATGTTTTAACAAAAATTAAGCATGAAAATGTGAATAATAATATGCATTATTGATGACCAATCACACCCCCACACTTATCTTTTTACTCGTCCTCGAGTAAAAATAAAAAAAACTAATCTAACTGTACTAATATCACTTTCGTAGGTATCACAATTACACTTAGCATGTGTAACAAGCTGTTAAACCTCTAGGTTATCCCTAGAGAACGAGTGTTGTCTCTTGAGAGTTTTCAGTGGATTACACCCAACAAATCCATAAAGAAAGAAAAAAAAAATGTTGGTATTTTTGAAATTTCATTTTAAAAGAGCGAAAATATTTGAAATATCTTTGTAAAAATTAAACAACTTATAACTTTTTAGGATTACCAAATTGATCTTTCTTATACTTAGTCTTTCTTCAAATATTTATTTATCAATTTAGGTTAAAATTCAAACTGAATTTCTCATCGAGTCTATTATCTTTACCCTAAGTCATATCCATTTTTGTGAACGTGAATTTTTACTTGGGATTCTTCAATTTCAACTCTCATGCCTTATAAATTTATTACTTTTCTTCTTTTTTTTTTGTAAGAAGTTAGAAGTATTACCACTTCGTACCCTTAAGCACTTCTTTTTTTTTATGTATAACTCATTTAATTTTTTTTCGTGTAAGTATAAAGGCTTCTTAAGGCCTAATACCTAACTAATTGAATAATAGATGTGTTAATATATATATTATATATTTTTCTCTCTTTTATTTTGCAAACTTACCTAATTACCTTTCAAGTAAATACCAAGGCTTTCTTTGGCCAAAGTACCTAGCTAATTAATAATTAAGTTTGTTTATTTTATATATATTTTTCAAAGACACAAGAGTTTTTGTTTTGAATCCAAAATGTCTAAGTGTATAAAGCATGCATATTTCATAAAGGTAAAGATATCAAGACTAAATTACTTTTTCAATTTACCTCCTAACCTAAAAAACAAACACATACTCTTATTTGATAAAGTAGTAAGAAATCCTAATTTTGATTTTTCTCTTTCTTAAAATTAACTTAATTGCTTACAAAAGATAAGTCAAAAATATATTCTTTTTCAAAAAGTTTTTTTAAAAAAATAATTCCAAAAAAATATTTTTCATTATTTTAATTTTTTTTATGTTATGTTAGTTTTTTTATGTTCTGTTATTTATATGTTATTTGGTTATCCCCCCACCAATCTCATGCATTATCCTCAATGTATGAATGTATGTATAAATGCATGAAATAAACTGGTGGAGAGGTAGAATTACCGATACATTGGGTCAAAAAGCACATGGTTGTTTCTGCTTCCGGTACTGATTCCAAAAATGGTTTCAAATGTTAGCCATTTACCTTGAATCATTGCCATTGTTAGGGTTGCTTATCTTTATGGTTCCATATGGAAATACAGTCCTAACAACGAATGACCCTGTCTACCTTGATTTCAACTTCCCTCGAAAAAGGTGATGTCTAGAATTATAGAGTAAGACTTTTTATCCTGGCCTCGAAAAGGTGATGTCTAGAATTATAGAGTAAGACTTTTTATCCTGAAATAAAAAATTTTATCATGATAAATTTATCATGAAAAACTTTGACTCTATCTTTCATAATCTTCACATTTTCGTATGCCTCGTTCCTTAACTTCTCAAGTTCGGAAATTTTTAATTTCAGAAGCGCACCAGCCTTATCTAGATTAAAATTCAGCTGTTTAATTGCCCATAAGGCTCGGTGCTCTAACTCGACAAGAAGGTGGCAAGCCTTTCCAAAGAGTAGCCTATAAGGAGACATCCCTAGAATCGTTTTAAAGGCGGGCTTATATGCCCATAAAACATCAACCAATTTAGTGGACCAGTCCGTCCTATTTTGATTCACATTTTCTTCAAGATAAACTTAACTTACCTATTTGAGACTTCTACCTATCCACTAGTTTGGGGATGGTAAGGTGTGGATAACTGTGTATTATGGCATATTTTGTATAAGAGCTTCAAAAGTTCTATTGCAAAAATGTGTACCATTATCACTAATTATGGCACGAGGGGTTCCAAAGCATGATAAGATGTTTTCTTTCAAGAACTTGACCACAACTTTGTTGTCATTTGTCATACAAGGAATGACTTCAACCAATTTTGATACGTAATCCACAGCCAACAAGATGTATGGTGCCTAAATGAGTTAGGGAAGGGACCCATAAAGTCAATGCCCCAAACGTCAAAGAGTTCTACTTGTAGAATTAGGTTTAGGGACATAATATTTGGTTTCGAAATCCTTCCTATCATTTGACATATTGTGCACGTCTTGCAAAAGTCAAATGCATCTTTAAATAAAGGGGGCCAATAAAACCTACTCTGTAGAACTTTTTCAGCTATTTTTCAGAGACCAAAGTGTCCGCCACATGCAACCTCATGACAAAAGCCTAGAAACTCTCTTTACTTCCTCATCATAAATACATTCCTAATGATTTGTTTGGAACAATATTTAAAGAGATAAGGTTCCTCCCAAATGAAATATCAACTTGAGATAAGAACCGATATACATCTTGTTTTGACCAATGAGATGGGGTTCGGTTTGTGACTAACTAGTTAACAATGTCAGCAAACCATGGTTCCCTAAAGGTGGATAAGAGTTGTTCATCAGGGAAGTTATCATTGATTGGCAACTCATTGGAAGGGGCGTTTGGAATACGAGAGAGGTGATTGGCGATGACATTTTCAACACCCTTTTATCTCATATTTCGAGATCAAATTCTTGAAGGAGGAGGATCCAACGAGTGAGTCGAGCCTTCTTGTCCTTCTTGAGCATTGAGTATCGAAGTGCAGAATGATCGGTGAATATGGTGGTTTTGGTTCCAAGTAGGTATGATGAAAATTTTCCAATGTGAATATTTCTGCAAAGAATTCCTTCTCTATTGTAGTATAGTTCAATTGGGCATCATTAAGAGTCCTACTTGAATTCACATGCCGCTTGTTATCTATGCGTTGTCCTAAGACAGCGCCTATGACAAAATCAGAAGCATCGCACGTGATCTCAAATGGTTTGGACCAATCCGGGGCAAAAATTATGGGCGTAGAGATAAGTTCTATTTTGAGCTGCACACATTCTTAGCTAAAAGGCTTGTTAAGGGTCTAGCAATTTTGTTAAAATTCTTGATGAACTTACGGTAGGAACCGGTGTGTCCTAAGAAGAAACAGATGTTTTTCACACATTTGGGTAGGAAGCTTGCCTATGACCTCTATCTCTGTCTTGTCCACTTCATTCCCATACCTAGAGATCTCATATTGTACCATAAAGTGGCACTTTTCCCAATTTAAAGTCAAATTTTTTTATGTGCATTATTTGAGCATAAGTTTCACATGATGGAGACATTGGTCAAAAGAGTCTCCATAGACGGAGAAATGTCCATGAAGAGCTCTAAGAAACATTTGACCATGTCGGATAATAAGCTTAACAAATAATGTTGAAATGTCGCGAGGGCGTTGCATAAACCGAAAGGTATTCGGTGTAAGCAAAAGTCTTAAATGGACACGTGAACTTTGTTTTCTCTTGGTCTTCCGAGGCTATGGGGATTTGGTTATACCCTTAGTAACTGTCCAAGAAACAATAATACTCGTGGCCCGTTAATCGTTCAAGCATTTGGTCGATAAATGGAAGAGGAAAATGGTCTTTGTGGGTGGCAGCATTTAATTTATAATAGTCAATGCAAACTCGAATCTTTGTAGAGAGTCTTGTTTGAACTAACTCTTGTTTGTCATTCTCTACCACCGTAAAAACCAGATTTCTTTGGTACCTCATAGAGTGGGCTGACCCATTGGCTATCAGAAATAGGATAAATTATCCCATTATCTAAAAGTTTCATTATTTCAGCTTGTACCTCTTCTCGCATGATAGGGTTTAACCTATGTTGCGGGTCCCTCTTTGGTTTTGCCTCTTCATTTAGATGAATTCAGTGTTGAACTATAGTCGACATAATCTCTTTAAGTCGATCATTGTCCAATTAATTGCTTTCTTATGTTTTCTAAGGATTGTCATAAGGTTTTCTCTTGCCCATTGGTTAAGTTGGATACAATTATAACTAGTAGAGTCTCTTGTTCATCTAGGGAGGTGTACTTGAGATGCTTGGGCAAGATTTTTAACTTTAAGTAAGGGGATGACCCGATAGGTGAAGGAGTAAGACTTATTGGCTCCTGATATAATGAAATTGGGATTGATGCCCACTCATAGAATTGACTATCTCGTCAAGGTTGAAATCCTCAGATTCTAACTCAGGATCACACTTTGCTTCTAGTTCTATCTCCTCTCTATGATCAATAGTCACATTTTCAATTAGGTTGACCTCAAAGAGTTGGTCGTTCATGTCGTGGGGGTGTTTACCTAAGTTGAAAACATTGACTTTCTTAGTCATATCTCTAAAGGTCAATCTCATGAATCCATTTCTACAATTATAATTGTATTGGCAGTCACAAGGAACAGATGTTCCAAGATGATGAGAGTTTGGGACCAAAGATTAGACACAGGTTGTGTCTCTAGAACAATGAAATCCACTAGGTAAATCAGTATAATATTTCAGTTTTGTTATCAATTATGTCAGCGAACACCAATTGCCACTGTCACACGTATCCTCAATTAAGGCAAGAATTCAAAATTGGCTTGAATATTTTATCCTTCATAAAACCTAGATAATATGCACTTTGTGATAGTGAAGATTTCTGGGATTTCAACTCTAACCATCAAACCATTTATTTTTATAGATATATTTTTTCATTATTTTTATATTTTTTTTTCTTTTTCTTCTTTTTTTCTTCCCTTAATTTTCTTAGGCTTTCTAGTTTACCCGCGTAGTGAGCCTTTAACCGATGACTCGCAGACCAGACGATTTTAGGGCGCTAGATGAGAAAACGTCCCTCGGGTTTAAGGACTCGAGTAAACAAGGCCACAAAACTAAGGGGGATTATTTGTTTCTTTTGACCATCGTTTAGCGTGAATAATCATGCTTCTTGAGGCATAATTATCCAGCTTAATAAGTGATTTTATTTTATTTTTTATTTTTGTTTTCATATATAAGTTAATTTGCTTTATGACATTTTACGTCTTTGTTTCCATCCCAAAAATGTGTAAGTGTGAAGTGCATACTATCTAAGGGAAAAAATTCAAGATAATATTATCTCCCCAATCTTTTATACTTACCTTATAATCTTAAACAAGAACTATTATTTCATCTAGGTTAAGATGTCATAATTAAGGTTTCCTTAATTTCTAAGATCATCTTGATTTTGTTAAAAATAGATCAAAACTTTGTCTCTTATTTCAAAAAGTTTTTTAAAAGAAAAGAAAAATCTTATACAAAGGAAAATTCTAAGAATATCCTAAAAGAAGTGTAAAAGAAAGAAAATCTAAAAAAACTCTATGTTAGTAAACCCTCCCCCACACTTATCTCATGCATTGTCCTCAATGCATCGTGATGTATGTATGCATGAAATAGATAGAGAGGGAAGGAAAAATCACCTCAAGGTGGTAGTTCCGGTGGCGGTCTGATTGGTCCACGAAATGCGGCCTAATCTAATGTACTTGAGTCCGGAGGAACCCACCAGAGACCTCTATAATACAACCCACTAAGATGATATATATATTTATAATTTTTATTAAGACTTTTACGCCATCTAATTCCAAATGTTCAAAATAATTTCGGAGTCAATTTTATCAACACCTTTGTCCCAAAATGGAGTATGAAAAGATGGAATGATTGATTGGACTCAGGAAACATAGGAACAACTACTGACTCTGAAATTTGACTTAAGTCAAGTAAAGGTTCTGGAGTCGAGATTGGTTCAGGAAGTGGGTCCAAATCAAGAAGTTGAAATTCTAATCCATATTCATTTCCCCACAACAGAATTTGACTCACTGAGCTTGGTGATTCAAGTTCAAGAATGAAAGGTATGTGAACCAAAACTGACTCTAAAATATTGCTCAATTTGGGTAACAAAACTGGAGTCAATATTGATTCAAGAATTTGAACTCGATCACAAATTTGAGGATCAAAGTCACAGTCCTTATTGAGTTCAATTTCATAAAAATGAGAACTTTCCAATATGTCAATGGGACATGCAAAAGTATGAAATTGGTCAAGTTCAATTTTTGATCATAAAAGATTAGTGATTCAACTTCACGATGGATTGGTACAGGAACCAATGTTGACTTGGGAAAAATCCTGAAATCAGGAAAAAAAACACCTCAGTCATTATAGAATCTGGCAGTGAAATTGAATTACCAAGTTGAGGTTCAAGATCATATTCATGCTCAAGTTCAATCTCAAGAAAAGGATAACTTGCCAAAATGTCAATGAGATTTTCAACATTTGAGGTTTGTTCAAGTTCAGATGGGTGAACTGAAATTGAATCTTGGTTTCCAAAATGACAAGAGTCCTGGGTCAGATCAATAGAGTTAGGGATAGCTGAATTGATCAAAGGTTGATAAGATAGAGTTTCCTCATTCCTATAAATATTAACCAATTGACTCAATTGTGTTTCCAACCTATTAATAGACTGGGCAGGAGATTTTTGAAATTATTGTGCGGATTCTTACAAGACTTCTATACTCTTTTCTAGATGTGATGTTTTTCATGTGGATGCTCTAGAATGGGAGTGTAGGAATCTTGGTTTCCAAAACAACAAGAGTTATGGGTCAAATTGATAGAGTTAGAGATATTTGGATTGGTCAAAGATTAATAAGAGAGAGTTTCCTCATTCCTATAAATGTTGACCAATTGACTTAATTGTGTTTCCAACCTATCAATAGACTGAGAAGAAGATTTTTGAAATTGTAACGCGGACTCCTGCAAGATTTCTATACTCTTTTCTAGACTTAATTTTTCTTCAAGTGGATGTTCCAGAAGGGAGTATAAGAATCTTAGTTTTGAAAAGATAGTGAAGATTGTAAGTCCAACATATTTGAGATTGAAGCTCAGACTCAAGAAAGTACTCCATACTCATTTTTAGGGTAGATGGTTGGTCATTTTGAATAGGTAGAAAAGAGTATGAATCTTAAAAATATTGTGAAATTGGAGAGTTGAGCTTCTTTTGTTGGGACTCAAGCATGGCTTGCATGGCTTTTATATTATTTACGAACTCAGATTTTTCTTTAAAATTGGGAAATGGAGATTGTGAAAATTATAGACAAGGTGGTGGAAAATTTGACTCGGGGGAGATGAATCACCATTGACTCTGTGAAGAGTAGAAATTATTTAAAAATTATCGTTAAAAGATTGGGGGTATGGTTGTATTGATTCGGATAAGTCCAACCGGTAAATTTGGCTAGTTCATATTGTAAAAAGCTGGGTTAGAATTAAACGAATCAAATGGAGTTGGTGTGAAATATGGATTCATATTAGGATTGAAAGAATTGTTACTGTTGAATTCCATTTCACAAACAATCACATACAAAAAAAAAAGAAGCAAACAACAAACAAAAAGAAAGAAAATCAAAACCAAGCCTATACTAGGGTTGACTTAGACGTAGACGACTTCTAACTGGGTGATTACCCAGGGGAGGTTGTTGCTTGAATCCGACCACAAGCTAATTGGCCAGGTAGGGGCAAAATACGGTGGGAGGTATCCGTGCGTAAGCAACGGGCCTTAATTACTCCAAACCACGATATCTTCGAAGCGTAACCTCTTAATCCCCAACCTTAGACACCGATTCCACAAGAGTAAGATTTAAAACAAGTTCCACCCTCGGTCAATCTCCTAATGAGTCCGAAATGTCCCTAGGGGCCAACGTCTATAAATTTATTAGGGCTTGGGTTGTGTGAGTGGGAAGGTGATTTTTGGGCCAAGGAAGGGTGATGAAATCCCCACCTTATCTTGTATTGGGTTATGCCCTTAAATCCAATTTGTGCAAGTGTGCAATATAGATAAGAATATAACACAAAGTAATAAATCACCCAAGTGTTTGTCCTATGCTATATGCAATGCCATATGTACACCTCAGTCAGATCACAACAACAGAACAAATAACAGTATATTGGAATTGAATTTGACACATGCCTAAATGCAAATGTCTAAACCGTTTTAAAAGTGTCCAAATATCGTATTTTAGTTCTTTAATTATTGCAGTGTGTAGGCAATCAAAGCAGATAATTAGCAAAAGAATATAATAATATATGCAATTTGCAAATTTCTTGCAAAAGACAAAGCACAAATGCCACAAATTGTCGCGTACTAGCGGCTTTACTTTGATTTCTGCGGCAAAGTTTTAGAAGCAGGGTCCCTACTTTCTAGAGCAGGAATATGCAAGCAAAAGGAGAGTTCTGCAATGTTCAATTTCTGCAAAAATTAACCTGCATACCAAAACAGAGAAGATAATGTTTACAAAAAACGTGAAAACAAAACCATTCCCATCCCTGGCAACGGCGCCAAAAATTTGATCGGAGCGAAACCAACACATTTAAAATGTGTATTTATGAAATCAATGAAATTGTATGTGTGCTAATGTTCCCTCGATACTTCCATTATAGCATTGGCTCAACGGGTCGAATCCACAGGAACGGGAGGCGATAAAAGTATTAACAGTTTATGTTCATGTGTTATGTTAACAAGTCTTCTTTATTAAAAGAATGAGAAAAAGAAAAGAAAAAAATATTAGAGTGATAGGTGAAGAAGGTGATGAAAATGGCGATGTGAAAACAAATAAGAAGTGATTTTTAAAACAAAAAGAAAATGAAACAAAGGTGAACTAAGAGGATGGTAAAAACAACGATAGAGAAAATGATAAAAGATTTTGGATTTTGATTTTTAAAATAAGATAAAAGAAAAGAGAATACTATGAAAGAAATCTTATGGTTTCTAACTACTAATTACTCTACTAACATGCTAACTTCTTAGTGATAGTTGTCTCACATGGATCCTTGGCCAACACTAGTTCTTAGCTTCAAGAGACGATACAAAGTATGACAAATAAGATGGTTATTCACATTCAAATTTGCATCAAGAGCAAGCTAATACAAATATTAGATCATCAAAACTATTAGAAGGAAGCATAAAATAAGAGAGTTAGTTTGGTTAGCAAGTTAGCAAGTTAGATGTTAGAACCCATCATCATGAGCCATCAATGGCTCTTGCAAGAGCAAGGCCTTGTAGAGGCTACTAGATTCATGTGGATTATCAAGTAAGTGGTTAACTAGTTAGTGGTTAGTAGTTAGTCATCATGAGAAGAAAATCTAGCTAAGCATCATATAGAAGATGGAGAAGATTACATTGGAGAAGAAAGGAGACACCTTTACATAGATTGTCACCATCTATTACATCAATATCTCTCTATCTCTCTCTGAATCTCTCAGCCCTACTACAAGATCTAAAAATAAAATCAAAATACAAAATAAAGAGAAAGAAAATCCTAATCTACAACTAGAAGAGAGAAAACCTAGCCTAAAGACAAAATCTGCTTGAGTTTCAGGGCTCTTCAGGGGTTTTTATAGGCATACGAGGGTTCTAGAAGACGAGACGAGCTCACGCATCGAAAATCGACGCGTGGGCCCACTAAATTTCCGTAGAATCTCGGTATTAGCCGTGTTTTCGCGACAAAACTAGGGACTTAGGTCCCTAGTTTTGGCGAGGATCTTCTCCTGGCTTCAAGGACCTTCCTGGTATATTCGGATTCTGGTATTTTCGCCTGGATATTCGTTTGATGTGCGCAAGGGTCTAGGTTCAATGCATCTTCTAGAAGCTCCCTTACTTGGCCTCTAAGAAATCCGGATTTAATTACCCAAAAATGGGTTTAATTAAGCTTTTATTTCCCTTTTGCCCTTCTTGTCTTGGTTATCTGCAAGAGAGACCAAAACACAGTTTAGACTGACATTTTATTCATAAATCAACAGCAAACTGCGATATAATAATACAGAACTGTAAACTGATCACCACTGTAACACCCCGTTTCCGGAATACGTACTTAGTTGCGTATTCAGATTTCTCGACCGTATTTTTCGATTTATTTCTTGTATTCGTTTTGTATTAAGAATTCTTTATATGATTGGTTTGTCTTGGATTTGGATTCGTGGATTCGGAGTCAACCTTAGTTTGAACCGAAGGCCCGATCCCAGAGTATTGCTCGGTTTGGACATTCTGGTATTCCGAATTGACCGATTTCAGTTTTAAACATCGTTTTCCAATATTCTTGATTTTATATGATTTTCTGGAATTTTCCTGGATTTAGTTGAAAATCTTCAAAACCGGTGTCGGCCAGTACCGTTGACTGATTCCCGGATTTTTAATTTACAAATAGTTGGAATTTCTAAATGTGCCTTTAGGCATTATTTCTTAAAATTATATTTCTATCTAAATACATTTTCTGAGAATTATCAGATTTTATTGAAAACCCGGCCAATCCGGCATATACCGAGATTGACGGTTGATCTTATGATTTTTATCTTGAAAATGAGATTGAATCTTTGAAAACCGATTTCACCAAAAATCATTTTATAATATTTATGATTTTTGAGAATTTTTGGGAGACTTTCCGGATTACTTTATTTTTGGGGCTTTCCGGTATTTTCCCAGATACCGAGAAGATTGCCCATATATATATTCTACTGTCTTTTCCTATTTCTCTCTCCTTCACCAAACGCGGATCTCACCAACCTGGGATTTCGCATTTATTGCAAAGATCCTCCCCATTCCGCATTTAATGCACTTCAGATCAAATCCCATCAAAGTATCATGATTTTCTCTCTCCTCTCCAAACGCAGCCTTCTCTAAACGCAGCTCTAATCACTGCGTTTAGCTCTTTTGGCCCAAACGCTGAAGGATGCTGCGTTTTGGATGAGAGGAACGCAAGTTCCTCTTTTGTTCTTTTATTTCATAATGATTACTACATTATTTATTCTTCTTTCTCTCCCTTCATTAAATTCTCCTCTTCCAAAATACCATTTCCAAGAAATCCCCACTCCTTTCTCATCATCATGGCAAGCCTAATGGCCAAGAGAAATGTCAAATCCCCTCAATTTTGCAAATACCCCCTCACCTTTGTTTAATTGCACCACCTTCATAATCCAACTCCTATAAATACTTTTCCTTCTCCTTTTCCTTCATTTTTTCACTTCACTTCTCCAAAACCATAACCTCCACCAAGAGAAGCCTTTATCCTCTTCCTCCCTCATCTTCATATAAACCACCACCACTACAACCTCATACCTTCATCTTCTTCCTCCTTCAACTCCATTAAACCTACCACAAACTTCAAACCACCACCAAAGCCTTCACCTTTACCAAACCGCAACCATCACCTCTCCATCACCTTGAGGCCAGCCAACTCCTTTTGGATTGGGGGCCGTGCTTTTCTCCTCCGTTGACAAGACTTAGAACCGGCTCCTCCTTTTGGATTGGGGCCGCGTTTCTTCTCCGGCGGCAAGACTTAGGGTCGGTACCCTCCTTTTGGATTGGGGCCGAACTTCCCTTCGTTGGACGCGGCAAAGATTTTGTTAGGCGAGTATTCTCGCTAACCTCTTGCCTTCTTACGCGAGTGTTCTTCCTCGCTAAGACTTGAATAACTTGTAATTGCATATCAAACAAACCATAACTTTAAGAACTGTCTCTGCTCACTGTTTTACAGCATTAGTCGACTTGCCTAGATCATAAGTCGACTAACCCCTTGAAACGCAGCTTGATTTCTTGAGACGCAGCCCTGTTAAGTCGATTAACTAATCCTCCTAGTCGACTAATCTTTTCTGAAGCGCGCCCTTCTTGGAAACGCTAGTATTTCTAGCCGACTTGGCAAATCGCGTCTAGTCGACTATCTTTTCTTCTTGAAACGATGTTCTCTGAAACGCGGACTTCTCATAGACGACTACCCACTGTTCCGAGCCGACTAATGCAGCTCTCTTGAAACGCCACTTCCCTGAGACGCGCCACTCCCTGAGACGTGCCATTTCTCTGAGACGCGAATCCCATGCCCGCGTCTGTATTCTATTCATTTTGTCGTAACGCAGAGTTTTCACTCGCGTCCAAGTTCTCTTCGCGTCTTGACTTGAACACGGGTCTTAAACCCCGCGTTTTTGAATCCCGCGCCTGCCATTCCTGCGACGCGACTCCACGCTTGTGATTCCCGCGTCTGCTATTCCTGCGACGCGACTCCCGCGTCTCACTCTCAAGCCTCTAATTCCTCAACTATTACTCAGTTGCTCAACTCCACTTGACGTTACTCAACTATTACTCTACCACTTGCCAGGAACAACCTGTCATATACTCGTCTAATATGTTATCACCTGACACCTGTCGTGCTACTACCTAATTACTGACTCCTGTTGTATTTCCTGTTCCTGTCAAGTCCTGAATGGAACTAAGTGCCACACGGAACAAAGTGCCACGCTACTCGGTGGGGGCCACCTCTTGAATCTGCGGGGGCCACCTCTAGAATCCATTCCCTCAGAACAAAGTGCCACATCACACACGTGGTGGGGGCCACCTCTTGAATCTGTAGGGCTACCTCATGTCTATACTTGATTCCTGTTATGTATCATGTCCTGCTTACTATTATTATAATTAGACAACTTGCACCGGTTTGGGGGAAACTGATGGGCCCTGATTAATCATGTTCAAGGTGGTCTTATCGAGTCATGCATGGCCACTTACTTGTGGGATCTCCTGGCGGCCACCAGGGATTCCGTGGGGTGTACTGGCACCCCTACTCCTGATTATTCCTGCCGGGTATGCACACGCCCTAGGCCTATTTCTATGGGATCTGCGATACTCTATTCCTGTTCGGGCGTCCATAAGTCCCGGTACCTAGCGGTACGTTCCGGCTCAGCACCGGATACTCCTGAACCGTTGTCCCGGGCATGTACGGGGCCCATCCAGAACATGATTCATCGAACTTTTATCAGTTTTCAAATAACTGGCTATATAAGTTGTGGGTGGAAGTATGTGGAATGGGACACATACTGAAGCTTGGAACTTAGGCGGCCACAATTATAATAAAATACGAATATACAATGTGCTGTGGTTTTGTAACTCGGGTTGTACGCGCTCGGATTACGGTGACATGAGACAAAGGTATATAGATGAGGGTTTCCTTGTTTGGATTATTCCTTCGATGTACTAGTCTCATGGAGCCGTGACCTAAGCTTGTGCGATCGGTTTTGCTCGTATTCGGTTTTATCGGTTTTTATCGGTTTTATGTTAGTTTAGGAGATATCTGGTGTTGCCCTATCTACCTTACCTGCTCTTATCTTGTCATACCATGAGTACTTCCTGCCTGATAGCACTTGTTACATATCTACCTGCTCATACATGCTTCTGCTCACGACACGGTTTTCAATGCATGATTATGATTCGGTTTTATCGATACACTTGTACTTATCTCAGCACGCCATCTGGCTTTTGTACCACCACTCGCCTGGGGAGTTTCATCTGACTCCCCTGGATCCTCATGTCCAGGTCATGGAGCTTGGAGCGTGTGGATTCTCCCAGTTGCTGATCAGAGTGGCGCAGCGGTAGCGTGGATCTCCAGCAGACCGTCCAGAGTCTTATCCTTCCAGGCCTCCTGTGTGCCTCTCGAGTTTTCCTTTTTGTAAACTCGTGAGTGCCCTTGTACTATTCATTCTTGTACATCTCCTTGTATTCTCGCATTTGCGCCATTCTGGTGATGTAATATTATTGTAATATCAGATCACCTCTGGTGATGACTCTGTAATTGTACTCATTGTTGGGATGTATAATGCACCACTTGCTTTCGTACTCTGATTCTTGCCTGTACTGATGCTTAGCGTATATACGTGAAGGTACTTCTGACTTGCATATATACGTTGCAGTGACGTCCCCGTAACCGTGGGATCGGGGCGTTACAGGATGGTATCAGAGCTTAGGCTCTAAACATCTTCAGTACGTCCAGACGGCAAATTAATGGTAAAGAAATTTGCAACTGGAATGCAGGAGTCTTGGTTATACAATCCAACTACAAGTGCAGAGTTATCTATTTCTTCCTTCTAATCCATTTCTGATATCCTGAAACTTTCAATCGTTTACCTTTCAGTTTCTTTTGTTACCAATCCCAACCAACTCGAATATGGAAAGACGGGGAACACGGAATGGTCCCAATGCCCCACAAGATGGATCCAACAGAGACAGTGACGGTATGATGAGGATACTTCAGGGAATGATGCAGAGTCAACAGCAGCAGACCGAGCTCCTACGTCAAGGACTATTAGTTGCGCCTCGAGAACAGAGGCCAGGCAATGTGTCAGACTTCAGGAGATTACAGCCGGCAGTATTTTCAGGAACAGAGAAGCCCTTGGATGCAGAACAGTGGCTGATAGACACCACAGATCTTTTGAAGGCGGCCCGAGTCCCGGATGAGAACCAAGTGGAAATGGCCAAGATACAGCTGAGAGATGTGGCCAGAACCTGGTGGTTGGCAGAAGAAGCAACACTGGAGAAACCCATTACATGGGATCAATTCTCAAAGGGTTTCTATGAGAGATTCTTCCCTGCAACAGCTCAGAAGGAAATGGAAGAACAATTCATCCGGCTACAGCAACGGAACCGGTCAGTGGATGAATATGCTGCCGAATTCTTGAGGCTCAGCAGGTTTGCTCCCTACATGGTGTCAGATGAAGAGAAACGGGCTAGCAGATTTCAGCAAGGGTTGAAGATGGATGTCCAGATGTTCCTCATTCCCCAGCAGCTGAAGACATACTCTCAGGTTCTCTCCATTGCCCGTGAAGTGGAACGAGGACTGGAGAAGAAGAATGAGAACCAGGTGCAGAGCAAGTCAGCGAAGAGACCTTTTCAGTTGATGAATGAGGAAGATACAGCTAGGGCAACCCATGGCCCAATGATCAAGCGACCATTCCAACCTACCCCTCAGCAGATGATATGCGGGTACTGCCGGAAGCCCGGACACATCCAACGCAACTGCCGAAGAGCTAATAGGCTATGTTTGGTATGTGGATCTGGAGATCACTCTATAAGTGATTGTCCATTCAGGAGGAATTATCCAATGCCACCAACATTTCCAGCACGAGCAGCACCCCCAGCACTTCCAGCTCCACCGCTGAGAAGGAACCCAGAACCTGTAGGCCGAAGAGCTCCATTTCCGCCCCAGCAGCATGATCAAGTACAGAGAGGAGCAAGACCCAGAGTAGATTATGGCAGAGGCCAAGTTCACAACATGGCGGCAGAGGTATCAGATGAAGCAGCAGCAGAGTATGAAGCTCAGTATCTAGAGCAGGAACCTTGAGGATGTCACTGTAACAGCAACCCCCTGACCTTTTGTGTTTTGAGTTGGTTTCTACCCTTGTCCAGCTAACCCCAATCTTTGTACCTTGGGTTGGTTATCTTTCTGAATATTCCGCCTTATCCCGTTTTCATTGTCCATCCTGATCCCCCTGTGTTTATCTTATCCCTGTTTTGGTTTTTTCGAAGCCCTTGTTCCCGTTCATGTTCCCTTTGTGTTCAATTTACCCCTTATCGAAATTGCGAGGACGCAATTTTTTTAAAGGTGGATAGATTGTAACACCCCGTTTCCGGAATACGTACTTAGTTGCGTATTCAGATTTCTCGACCGTATTTTTCGATTTATTTCTTGTATTTGTTTGTATTAAGAATTCTTTATATGATTGTTTTGTCTTGGATTTGGATTCGTGGATTCGGAGTCAACCTTAGTTTGAACCGAAGGCCCGATCCCAGAGTATTGCTCGGTTTGGACATTCTGGTATTCCGATTTGACCGATTTCAGTTTTAAACATCGTTTCCAATATTCTTGATTTTATATGATTTTCTGGAATTTTCCTGGATTTAGTTGAAAATCTTCAAAACCGGTGTCGGCCAGTACCGTTGACTGATTCCCGGATTTTTAATTTACAAATAGTTTGGAATTTCTAAATGTGCCTTTAGGCATTATTTCTTAAAATCATATTTTCTATCTAAATACATTTTCTGGGAATTATCAGATTTATTGAAAACCCGGCCAATCCGGCATATACCGAGATTGACGGTTGATCTTATGATTTTTATCTTGAAAATGAGATTGAATCTTTGAAAACCGATTTCACCAAAAATCATTTTATAATATTTATGATTTTTGGAATTTTTGGGAGACTTTCCGGATTACTTTATTTTGGGCCTTTCCGGTATTTTCCCAGATACCGAGAAGATTGCCCCATATATATATTCTACTGTCTTTTCCTATTTCTCTCTCCTTCACCAAACGCGGATCTCACCAACCTGGGATTTCGCATTTATTGCAAAGATCCTCCCCATTCCGCATTTAATGCACTTCAGATCAAATCCCATCAAAGTATCATGATTTTCTCTCTCCTCTCCAAACGCAGCCTTCTCTAAACGCAGCTCTAATCACTGCGTTTAGCTCTTTTGGCCCAAACGCTGAAGGATGCTGCGTTTTGGATGAGAGGAACGCAAGTTCCTCTTTTGTTCTTTTATTTCATAATGATTACTACATTATTTTATTCTTCTTTCTCTCCCTTCATTAAATTCTCCTCTTCCAAAATACCATTTCCAAGAAATCCCCACTCCTTTCTCATCATCATGGCAAGCCTAATGGCCAAGAGAAATGTCAAATCCCTCAATTTTGCAAATACCCCCTCACCTTTGTTTAATTGCACCACCTTCATAATCCAACTCCTATAAATACTTTTCCTTCTCCTTTTTCCTTCATTTTTTCACTTCACTTCTCCAAAACCATAACCTCCACCAAGAGAAGCCTTTATCCTCTTCCTCCCTCATCTTCATATAAACCACCACCACTACAACCTCATACCTTCATCTTCTCCTCCTTCAACTCCATTAAACCTACCACAAACTTCAAACCACCACCAAAGCCTTCACCTTTACCAAACCGCAACCATCACCTCTCCATCACCTTGAGGCCGGCCAACTCCTTTTGGATTGGGGGCCGTGCTTTTCTCCTCCGTTGACAAGACTTAGAACCGGCTCCTCCTTTTGGATTGGGGCCGCGTTTCTTCTCCGGCGGCAAGACTTAGGGTCGGTACCCTCCTTTTGGATTGGGGCCGAACTTCCCTTCGTTGAACGCGGCAAAGATTTTGTTAGGCGAGTATTCTCGCTAACCTCTTGCCTTCTTACGCGAGTGTTCTTCCTCGCTAAAACTTGAATAACTTGTAATTGCATATCAAACAAACCATAACTTTAAGAACTGTCTCTGCTCACTGTTTTACAGCATTAGTCGACTTGCCTAGATCATAAGTCGACTAACCCCTTGAAACGCAGCTTGATTTCTTGAGACGCAGCCCTGTTAAGTCGATTAACTAATCCTCCTAGTCGACTAATCTTTTCTGAAGCGCGCCCTTCTTGGAAACGCAGTAGTATTTCTAGCCGACTTGGCAAATCGCGTCTAGTCGACTATCTTTTCTTCTTGAAACGATGTTCTCTGAAACGCGGACTTCTCATAGACGACTACCCACTGTTCCGAGCCGACTAATGCAGCTCTCTTGAAACGCCACTTCCCTGAGACGCGCCACTTCCCTGAGACGTGCCATTTCTCTGAGACGCGAATCCCATGCCCGCGTCTGTATTCTATTCATTTTGTCGTAACGCAGAGTTTTCACTCGCGTCCAAGTTCTCTTCGCGTCTTGACTTGAACACGGGTCTTAAACCCCGCGTTTTTGAATCCCGCGCCTGCCATTCCTGCGACGCGACTCCCACGCTTGTGATTCCCGCGTCTGCTATTCCTGCGACGCGACTCCCGCGTCTCACTCTCAAGCCTCTAATTCCTCAACTATTACTCAGTTGCTCAACTCCACTTGACGTTACTCAACTATTACTCTACCACTTGCCAGGAACAACCTGTCATATACTCGTCTAATATGTTATCACCTGACACCTGTCGTGCTACTACCTAATTACTGACTCCTGTTGTATTTCCTGTTCCTGTCAAGTCCTGAATGGAACTAAGTGCCACACGGAACAAAGTGCCACGCTACTCGGTGGGGGCCACCTCTTGAATCTGTGGGGGCCACCTCTAGAATCCATTCCCTCAGAACAAAGTGCCACATCACACACGTGGTGGGGGCCACCTCTTGAATCTGTAGGGCTACCTCATGTCTATACTTGATTCCTGTTATGTATCATGTCCTGCTTACTATTATTATAATTAGACAACTTGCACCGGTTTGGGGGAAACTGATGGGCCCTGATTAATCATGTTCAAGGTGGTCTTATCGAGTCATGCATGGCCACTTACTTGTGGGATCTCCTGGCGGCCACCAGGGATTCCGTGGGGTGTACTGGCACCCCTACTCCTGATTATTCCTGCCGGGTATGCACACGCCCTAGGCCTATTTCTATGGGATCTGCGATACTCTATTCCTGTTCGGGCGTCCATAAGTCCCGGTACCTAGCGGTACGTTCCGGCTCAGCACCGGATACTCCTGAACCGTTGTCCCGGGCATGTACGGGGCCCATCCAGAACATGATTCATCGAACTTTTATCAGTTTCCAAATAACTGGCTATATAAGTTGTGGGTGGAAGTATGTGGAATGGGACACATACTGAAGCTTGGAACTTAGGCGGCCACAATTATAATAAAATACGAATATACAATGTGCTGTGGTTTTGTAACTCGGGTTGTACGCGCTCGGATTACGGTGACATGAGACAAAGGTATATAGATGAGGGTTTCCTTGTTTGGATTATTCCTTCGATGTACTAGTCTCATGGAGCCGTGACCTAAGCTTGTGCGATCGGTTTTGCTCGTATTCGGTTTTATCGATTTTTATCGGTTTTATGTTAGTTTAGGAGATATCTGGTGTTGCCCTATCAACCTTACCTGCTCTTATCTTGTCATACCATGAGTACTTCCTGCCTGATAGCACTTGTTACATATCTACCTGCTCATACATGCTTCTGCTCACGACACGGTTTTCAATGCATGATTATGATTCGGTTTTATCGATACACTTGTACTTATCTCAGCACGCCATCTGGCTTTTGTACCACCACTCGCCTGGGGAGTTTCATCTGACTCCCCTGGATCCTCATGTCCAGGTCATGGAGCTTGGAGCGTGTGGATTCTCCCAGTTGCTGATCAGAGTGGCGCAGCGGTAGCGTGGATCTCCAGCAGACCGTCCAGAGTCTTATCCTTCCAGGCCTCCTGTGTGCCTCTCGAGTTTTCCTTTTTGTAAACTCGTGAGTGCCCTTGTACTATTCATTCTTGTACATCTCCTTGTATTCTCGCATTTGCGCCATTCTGGTGATGTAATATTATTGTAATATCAGATCACCTCTGGTGATGACTCTGTAATTGTACTCATTGTTGGGATGTATAATGCACCACTTGCTTTCGTACTCTGATTCTTGCCTGTACTGATGCTTAGCGTATATACGTGAAGGTACTTCTGACTTGCGTATATACGTTGCAGTGACGTCCCCGTACCCGTGGGATCGGGGCGTTACAACCACACTCCAAGATTTTCAACATGTTAAGTCAACAGACCCAAGATTTTTGGCATGTCGAATAAGCCAGATTTCAATTGCCGCTGTCGCACGATCTCTCTCATCATTACTGTTGGCCCAGAGGCCCTTCACTATAGTTTTGATGATGATTAACTCATGTAGTTATTGTTTACTAATAATCTTGTGATATTTAGTTTCAAATATTTGATCAAGATATTAGTAGGTGATTAGCTTCAACAAAGATATTTTGGAGCTTTCACATGGTGATTCAAGAGCTCGCGCGTCAAGATCGTATCTAGCACTCGGTTGGAGTCAAGCTCGTTGGATCGCGTTTGGATCGAGTTGACTTGGAGAAGGAGTTCTACAAGAAGACCTAGGTTTGCTTAGTTTAAGATTGTATTTAGATCATTGTAATGATTAGATAGTGTGGATATGCTCAAGTTCACAATACACACACAAGTTTAAAGTTTCATGTGTTTGGTTTTTCGGTTTAATCGGTTTCGGTTTTCATATATATGGTTTTCATGGATAGATAGAATCAAAACAAGATGGTTTAATGTATATTAGATTTGATCTATATACATCTGTGCTTCATCTATTAGAAAAACTTATTTTGATAGTCTATTTCATGAGTTTGGAGTTTTGTATTTAAACAAAACTTATTTTGTATTTAATGTCAAAAACATAGATATAATATCTTTCATGTATATTGGATTCTATCCATATACAATATGCTTCAAAGTTGTTTCAATATCATTTTTTTGTATTTACATGAGTTTTGGAGAACAAGATTTTCTATTTCAAAAATCCTAGTTTTTGGAAAATACGGTTTTGGTTTAAGGTAAATTTTCAAGAACACAAAAATGGTTCAAATAGTTTGTAATATGTGTTGAATTTTACTCACACATATTTGTATTTCAAAGATCTAAAAAGAACTGATTTTTGTGAAATTTATGTGATTTTATGGGATTTAATTGAAGTCAAAAAGCCAAGTTTTTAATCCCTAAAATGTTTGTCCTGGCTGTCTGCCGGTCGACCGACGTGCACAGACGTGCACGCAGCCATGGGCTGGTGGGCTGGTCGACCGGGTGGTCGACCGTCCAGAGCTCTGCTCTCTGGAAATGGCCCGGTCGACCGACTGGTCGAACGGCAGAGAGCTGCTGCTCTCTGTATCCAGTCCCGATCGACCGGGCGGTCGACAGGTGGCACAACGGTCATAAAAATGACCGTTAGGCCGATCGACCGGGCGGTCGAATCTGCCCTTTCCTGCTGCCAACGGGCAAATTTTGTTTGGGGCTATAAATACCCCATTCCTTGGCTGATTTCACTAAGTTTTTAGAGAGGAAAATTTTCAATCTTTATAATTGTTTTACAGCAAGTTTTTAAAAGAGTTTTGGGCTTAAAGATTTGATCTTTATTTTGTTTTAAAGGGTTGAAAAAAATCAAAGAAAAGAAAAGTCTTGGGATTGGTTTTTTATCTTCATTTTTATAGCTATTTTAGAAGTTTTCCTAAGAGTTTTTCTTTGTGATTTTGATTTTCAAACTTTTTATTTTTTCACACTTGAGCTATCATATCTATCCTAACTATTAGGATCTATTTTGTGGGAAAATTGGTTTGTGGTCTTTGAGATCACCAAGTATTGTAAACCCTTTCCTTTGCTTTGGTTTTGTGCCTTTCCCTCTAAGTGTAGAAGAGGTTGTGCAATTTGGTTGCTAGTATCCCTCTAAGTATAAAAGTGATTGAGTTTGTTGGTATCCCTCTAGTGAGAGGTTGATATTGTGTTGGCTTTGAGCCTTACCTCTAGTTAGAGGTTGTATTTGGTGAGAGAGGAGTTGTGTACTCTCAAGTTGTATTTACCCAAATACTCAGTGGAGATTCCCTGTGTGGGAAGTCCTCTGTGGACGATATAGTGAAAATTCTTTTGTGTGAAAAGGCAGGGATGTAGAGCTGGGTGCTCGAACCTTGAAGCATATCTTTGTGTTTGCGTTTGATCCATCTCTAACTCTTTCTCTCTATTATTGTTCCTTGCATCATTTCATATTGTTCATATCATTATATGCTTGGATTTGTTTGTGTGCCTCACTTGTGTTCAACCAAGAGAGCTTCATATAGCACCTCAACTCTTATTTAGAGGAATTTAGAGGAGATAGTCCAGAGCCCTTCACCGAGAATTCGGTTATACTCTTTGGTTACACTAAGTGTGTTGCAATTAGTTTTTAAATTCCGCATTATTTGTCATTAGATTAGCCTTACACCTATTCACCCCCCTTCTAGGTGTACTTTCAATTGGTATCAGAGCCTACGCTTCTGATATTAGGTTTAATCACCTGGGAGTGAGATCTTAGTTTGCTAATCTAATATTCGCATTTGCACACATACTTGTTTACACACATTCATGGATCACTTTACACCTCCCATGTTTGATGTTTCTGACGTCAATATGTGGAAGCTTAGGATGAGTATGTACCTAAAAACCCTAGGATTGCATGTCCTCCTTGCCGCTACCAAGAAATCCTATCTTGATAATAGTAAGCATATAGAGGCCAATGCCCAAGCCCTAACGGCACTTAGGAGCACATTAAACAAAGAATATCTATGTATGGTTTCTCATTGTGATTCCATTGTTGCAGTATGGAACACTTTGACCTCTCCCGCGCTACAAACGACGAAATATGTGGAAGAGGAATCTAATGGAGGAGAATCCAAACAATGTTGCTTCATGGTCCAAGGGAATGACTCCCTTGAGGTATATTCGGATACTCAACTAGATGATAGTTCTAGTTCTTCTTGTAATGTGTGTATGGATGCACATGCTTCAAATTATGAACTAGCTAAAGGTTGTGAAAGATTGATTTCGAAGAATAAAGTTTTGAAAAAGAATAGTTCAAAATTAAAAGAAGAAAATGAAAATTTGTCTTCTAGACTTGATTTGGTTTTGCAAGAGAGGGATGAGATTTCAATTGAAAGGGATTCATTGAAATCCCAACTTGAACTTGCCTTAAATGAAAATAAAATTTTGAAAAGTAAAAATGATTGTGAAAATGTTTTGAAGAAAAATGAGACTTTAACTTCAAAACTTGATTTGTTTTAAAAGAGAATAATTCTTTGAAAAACAAAATTGATTTGATTTCAAAAGAATTGGAAGATTGCTTAAATGAAAATAAATTTTTGAAAAATGATTTGTCTTCAAATGTTTGCCATACTAGCATAGCTCACCTTCTAGTATACCTATTGCATGCTCCACCTCTTCTTTCATTATTGAAAATGATATATCCATTTTAAAGAAGAGTGTTGATTGTTTGGGCTCCACTTTGAGCCAATGTACCATGAACCACACAGGTTGGAATCCATGTTTCGAAAGAAACAAGTTTCACATATGCATGCACAGAAACCACGGCATACACATGCTCCTCACGTTCACACTCATAACACAATGTATGCACATGTGTACACTTGTACACATTGTGGACGAAGGGCCACCTTGCAAAATTTTGCTTTGATAGAATTAATTATTCAAATTTTGCAAATAGATTTGTTTGGGTTAGAAAAGGAGCTAACCCCCATGGACCCAAAAGAGTATGGGTACCAAAAGCCACTCTTATTTTATTTGATGTAGGTGTGAGCTCTCGCTTAACGTGAGAACATTGGTGCCTTGAGGTGGATGCGTTCCGAGCTTAATAGTGCCTATTTTGGATGTATCACTTTCAAGGGGAGTTTGGTAGGAGGACCACCTGGTTTGGAGATATAGAAATTAGTCCTAATGGTTTTAGAAACGATCTCTAACTCTAATTTAGTTTATATGCTTTCAAATCATTGATTTATTTGCGTGTATTGATTTTCATGTTTTTCATGATTATTATGTTAAATTCCATGATAATTAGACTATCGACATACATGTATAGTATTTGAGATACACCCATGTTTTTATGGACTCATCTTTTTATGTTCTCATTATACTTTAGCTATTGTGTATATCATAGCTCTAACAACATGTGCATTTACCTAATGATCATATTATGTCTCGTTTTATACTTCATGTTTTGATTACATGTTTAGATGTAATTTTTCATTAAAACTTGTGCATATGCTTGTACAACTAATTGAAAATCACCTAGAGGGGGGGTGAATAGGTGATGATGCTAATCAATGGAACTAAATGCGGAATTAAAAATCTAGATGCAATGAGCACTCAAGTGTGATCCACTAGTGATGCACACACACAACCAAGCCAAGCAAATATGATGAACAATATGGAATGTAAATGCAAGGCACAAAGTAAATAGAGATAGAGATAGAGAGAGCCAATCGATCAAACGCAAACACCAAGGTATGTTCTCGAGGTTCGAGCACCCAGCTCTACATCCCCGCCATCCCCAGATGGATTCTAACACTCTCACTATCACAAAGAAAGTTACAAGAACCACAACCTCCTCTTGAGGCAAAAGCACAAAGCCACACAAAGTAAAGGAATACAACTTAGTGGTATACAACAACAACCACAAAACAATTCTTGCTACTTGGTGGTTTAAAGCAACAACCACAAACAATCTCCTTTTTCTCACACAAAGCCTATAGACAATATAGTAGATTGTAGCTCAAGTGTGGAGAAAACCAAGGGATTTGAAACCAGCAACACAAAGAAAATCTTTGGGAAATAAATCAAATTAAGATAGAGAAGTTCAAATAGAAAGCCTTCCCAAAAATCCCTTTTCTTTGGTTTTTCAAAACCCTAATCAAAACACAAAAGATTGTTAACTTTGAATCCAAAAACCAATTTTGATTGCTGCATAAACTCCAGAGAGATATAAGATTTAAGCCCAAAAACTTTGAAGAAAATAAAGCTCTTTTGAATTTTTAGCAATCAATAAAACCTCTTTTCTCTTGTTAAAGAATCTCTCCCCAAACACCCCTATTTATAGGAGAGGGCTAGGGTTTAGGGTTAGGAATTAATTACTGAAGATTAGGAAGTAATTAGTTCCAAATATACCCTCCAACGGATATTTAATATCAAAAATCAAGTTAAAACAGATTTAAAAATATGCCCGTTTTACTGTTCAACGGCCATATCGGTCGACTGGCCCGGTCGACCGATAGTTCAAAAATTTGACCGTTATGAACTATCGGTCGACTGGTACAGTCGACTGCTCCTGACTGAGACTCAAAACATGTACCGGTCGACTATCGGTAGACAGCCGGTCGACCGAAAAGATAAAAGATAAACTATCGGTCGAAGGCCGGTAGACCACCGGTCGACTGGTAAGATACAGAGAGCAAACTAAAAACTTCGGTCGACTACCGGTAGCCTACCGGTCGACCGACAGACGTGCACACGGATACGTGCACTCTGCCAGGACTCCGGTCGACTGGTCCGTAGACAGCCGGTCGACCGGTTCAGGTCAGAAAACAAAGTAAATAATATTATAATAAATCCCACAAAATCTCTAAAATTCTACAAAAATAGTTTTGTCATTTTATATTGAAAGATGAACTTGTGTTAAAAATCCCAACACAAATTTCAAACATATTTGACTATTTTTGTGTCAAAGAAATTTTGCCAAAAACAAAACTCGTATTTTCTAAAACTTGGAATCTTAAATAGAAAATACGTTTTGTCTAAAACTTCTTCCAAATACAAAATTATGATATTTAAACACTTTTGAAGCATGTTGTATATGAATAGAAATTCAATATACAAGAAACATATATATATATCATAATTTTTGTCATTAAGTCCAAAATAATGTTTTGTTATAAATACCAAAACATAAAACTCATGAAGTAGATTATCAAACTAAGTTTGTTTAAGAAATAGAAGCATTCATGTATATAGAACAAATCATATATACACTAAACTATGTAAACTTGTTTTGATATAAAATCTATTCATGAAAACCAAGATCGGTTAAACCAAAAACCGAAAACCAATATTCAAAACGTGAAACATGTGTGTTGTGAACTTGAGCTTATCATACTATACTAATCTTTACAATTAAGATCTAAACCCAAACTAAACTATGGATACCTAAGTCTTCTTGTAGAGCGCAATCTCCAAGTTGACTTGATCCACAAACTCCTTTGATTCACCGAGCAAGTGCAATATGTTATCTTTGATGCGCGGGCTCTTGAATCAACATGTGCAAGCTTCCAAATCATCTTGTTGAAGCTAAACACCAACTAATATCTTGATAAATGATCTGAGACTAAAACACAAGATTATTAGTACTCATAACTACATGAGTTAGTCATCATCAAAACTAGAGTGGAAAGCCTTTGGGCCAACAATCTCCCCCTTTTTGATGATGACAAAACTCATGGAGTTATATATGCATGGATTAAAGTAAAGCTTCAAAGAAGCTCCCCCTTAACTCATGCATAACAATAAACATAAAGATATATAATGAATGTTCATAAATATGTATGCATCAACATGCATAAAACACATAAAAACATGCTCTAGATACCAAACATATAGACATGCTCTAGATACCAAATATATAGACATGCTCTAGATACCAAATTGAAACACATATTAAAATGTAACAACACAAAATACATGCATAGAACTACCATGCATATAAACTACAAATTCTTCTCCCCTTTTTGTCACTCATCAACAAAGGGGTAAACCAAACAAAGTGAAATCAAATTCCTCTTCCCCTTTCAAGGGGTAAAAATCAAAAACAAAGCATGATATCAAATAAAGATGGGTCAATGAGGTGCATTGAGATACCAATAGAAATTATCAATACCAAAATTATACAAGGCATTGAAACAAGAATAATCATTTTATGTTAACATGAAAACAAGCAATGTAACCATGATACCAATAAACAATAAACCAAAGTTGATACCAATTTAATAAACAAGTGACCTCTTGATACCAAAAGAAGAATTTTTCATTAAAAGCTCATGAAACCAATTGAAAAACAAAATTGCATCTTAATACCAATTACACTACAATGTTTAAATCATTTTCCATCATAAAGTTAGGGAGTGGGAAACAAACACAATGGTAAACCAAATACCCATTGAAATGTAAAATACGAGTTTTCTCCCCCTTTATGAAATACCAAAAGAAGATATGCATAGGCTTGAGATAAGATACTAATTGAAAATTAAATCAATTGAAACATGATATTCGTTAAAATTCAAGCTTAGCAATCTTAAAATTATGATAAAGCTTGTATGAGGATACCAATTGAAAAACTCAAGCTTAACATAGCCAAAAGTTGTGCTTTAAGATATAGGGATATAATAAGCACAAATAAATCATCTATATATGTATGTAAGAAATAGATACCAATTGAAATTGATACTATATGAAGTGTAAGCATACATACATAAAACAAAACATATATGAGTATACAAAAGAAAGTCATATTGATACCAATTGAAAGAACTCAATGATACCAATTGAAATAACAAAGATAAGGTCAAGTGTATAGCTCATATCAACTACCACCCATCCAAGATAAGTTTTAAATTATTTTCAAGATGAAGCATACTTGATCATGGTCTCCCATCCAACCGCCCATAGATGGTAGGAGTTTTCAAAAATAGATTTGAACAAGGAGTATGTTTGAAAATCACTACCAAAGTGAAGAATATGAACTAGTTTATGAAAAATTTGAAAACTAGTAGAAATCCTTCAAGATAAAACAAAAGGATTTTTCATGAAACATGGAAATCACAAGATCACCAAACACTCAAAAATCTATATGGCACAATTGGGACTCATGAAGATCAAATCATGAGAAAACATCAAATAAGGTGAGTGTACAAGTGTTGTGCAAATCATATTATCATGAAAATTGACAGTTAAGCTCAATATGAAAATCATCAATTGAAAATTTGAAAAATCACTTATTTGAAACAAGAACTTTATCTTAAATGGGAAATCACATAGAAACATGAAATCCATCCAAATATGTGAATACAAGTCAAATGCAATTAATTGAAATCACCATCAAACATGGAAATCATCACAAATGATCTAAACTTCAAGGCATATGTATGTCATGTACAAACTAAAGTATACATACATATCCCAAATTAAAGAGTCCACAAAAGAGTATGCATGAAGGCACGTGGCTCAAGGATGTACATGTATAGCTAATAGTTTGGACAAAATAGACATATACATGAAGTCAAAACTCAAGATCATAAAACATATCCAAAATGGGTCATTCACATAATTCAATACAAGTTAGAATACATGAATCATCAAAACTAGACTATACTAGTACATCAAATAACACAAATGAGCATTCAAGCACAAACATATATAAAGGTTTATTTGTAGCTCATTAGTTGCACAAGTATAAATTCTAGTCTTAATGAAACCAATTATTCAAGCATGTAGTCAACATATGAAGCAAAGAAACGAGTCAAGAATCAACATGAAAAATAATCATCCAAAACATGGAATATCAAAAACAATCACACAAATCCGCATGATCAATATGATAAGAACATGTGCATTAGATCTTATGATTAACATGATAGCTAAAACAAAGGAGAACACAAGATATAGGTCCATATTAAACATGGGTGTCTCAAGAACTAATCATGTAAAGCATAGTTCTAATAAACATGGTCATTATCTTACTAATCATGAAACTCTAAGCATGCTATAAAAGATGAAATGAAAAGCATGCAAATAAAAAATTAGGAGTTAGAAATGATACCAAAAACCAATGAAGGTGCATTTCAAGTTCTCCAAAACTTGGTGGTCCTTTCCACCAAATTCCCTTGAGTGTGAAGCATCCAAATGATTTTCTTTTAGGCTAAGAACGCATCCACCTCAAGGCACCAATACTCTCACGTGATGCGAGAGCCTCCACCTACATCAAACATCAAAGTGGTGGATCTTGGTACCCATTTTCTTGTGGGTCCACGGGGGTTAGCATCTTTCCTAACCCAAACAAGATTAGTTGCTAAATTTTCAAAATGTATACGATCATAACAAAATCTAGCAAGATGGCCTTTTCGACCACAATGTGTACATGTGTACACGTGAGCATACATATGATGATGGTGATCATGAGAAACATGTGTATGCATAGATGAGTGTGCATGTAAGTTGGAACTTGTTTCTTGCGAACCAAGGTTTCCAAACGTGAGTGATTCATGGCACAATGGCTCAAAGTGGAGCCTAAACAATCAACACTTTTCTTCAAAACATTTATATCATTTTCTATGCTAGAAGATAAAGTGGAGCATGCAATAGAAGTGCTAGAAGTAGAAGCAATGCTAGCATGGCAAACATGCATATCAATCTCATTTTGCAAAGATTTATTTTTAATCAAAACCAAATCCAATTCTTTTGAAATAGAATCAATTTTATTTTTCAAAGTAAGATTTTCCTTGAAAACAAGATCCAATCTAGAAGACAAAACCTCATTGTGCTCAACAATATCATCACAATCATCAAGATCATTTTTATTTTTCAAAACTTCAATCTCTTTTAAGGCAATGTCTAGTTGAGATTGTAGTGAGTCACGTTCACTAGTAATCTCTTCCTTCTCTTGCAAAACCGATTCAAAAGTTGAACATAAATCCTTTAATTCTCCTTTTAAATCAAAATGTTTCTTTTTCAAAGAGTTATGTTTTTCCATAAAACTTTCAAGTTTAGAAGCAAGTTCAACATTCAAATTTTGAACTTCAAAACAACCATTGCAAAAAGAACTAGAGCTTTCATTAAGAGGGGAATTTGAATGTACCTCATGAGAGTCATTCCCATATGCCATAAAGCCAAGCTCTTCGGAAGCTTCTCTTTTAGATTTCCTTATCTTGTTGATGATCACGGGTAGCTCCGGAGAAGTTAGAATACTCCAAACTGCAAAAGCCGAATCATATTTAGCAAATATAGGAAAAAGATGTTCATTTAAAGATGCTTGAAGTGTCCTAAGGGCTAATGCATTGGCCTTCTTATGCTTACTAGTATTTGGGTGGTCTTCTATAGTGATGGCTTGATAAACTAGATGACCTAGATTCTTTAAATGCCTAGTCATGTCTACCTTCCATGCATCAAGTCTAAAATGGTCAAACATAGGAGGGCTAGCCATGAATGCAATCTAAGATGTGAATGAAATGCAAATGAAGATTAGCAAACCAAGATCTTTTACTCCTAGGTTGTTAAACCAAAATATCAGGAGCACTAGCTCTGATACCAATTGAAAATCACCTAGAGGGGGGGTGAATAGGTGATGATGCTAATCAATGGAACTAAATGCGGAATTAAAAATCTAGATGCAATGAGCACTCAAGTGTGATCCACTAGTGATGCACACACACAACCAAGCTAAGCAAATATGATGAACAATATGGAATGTAAATGCAAGGCACAAAGTAAATAGAGATAGAGATAGAGAGAGCCAATCGATCAAACGCAAACACCAAGGTATGTTCTCGAGGTTCGAGCACCCAGCTCTACATCCCCGCCATCCCCAGATGGATTCTAACACTCTCACTATCACAAAGAAAGTTACAAGAACCACAACCTCCTCTTGAGGCAAAAGCACAAAGCCACACAAAGTAAAGGAATACAACTTAGTGGTATACAACAACAACCACAAAACAATTCTTGCTACTTGGTGGTTTAAAGCAACAACCACAAACAATCTCCTTTTTCTCACACAAAGCCTATAGACAATATAGTAGATTGTAGCTCAAGTGTGGAGAAAACCAAGGGATTTGAAACCAGCAACACAAAGAAAATCTTTGGGAAATAAATCAAATTAAGATAGAGAAGTTCAAATAGAAAGCCTTTCCCAAAAATCCCTTTTCTTTGGTTTTCAAAACCCTAATCAAAACACAAAAGATTGTTAACTTTGAATCCAAAAACCAATTTTGATTGCTGCATAAACTCCAGAGAGAGATAAGATTTAAGCCCAAAAACTTTGAAGAAAATAAAGCTCTTTTGAATTTTAGCAATCAATAAAACCTCTTTTCTCTTGTTAAAGAATCTCTCCCCAACACCCCTATTTATAGGAGAGGGCTAGGGTTTAGGGTTAGGAATTAATTACTGAAGATTAGGAAGTAATTAGTTCCAAATATACCCTCCAACGGATATTTAATATCAAAAATCAAGTTAAAACAGATTTAAAATATGCCCGTTTTACTGTTCAACGGCCATATCGGTCGACTGGCCCGGTCGACCGATAGTTCAAAAATTTGACCGTTATGAACTATCGGTCGACTGGTACAGTCGACTGCTCCTGACTGAGACTCAAAACATGTACGGTCGACTATCGGTAGACAGCCGGTCGACCGAAAAGATAAAAGATAAACTATCGGTCGAAGGCCGGTAGACCACCGGTCGACTGGTAAGATACAGAGAGCAAACTAAAAACTTCGGTCGACTACCGGTAGCCTACCGGTCGACCGACAGACGTGCACACGGATACGTGCACTCTGCCAGGACTCCGGTCGACTGGTCCGTAGACAGCCGGTCGACCGGTTCAGGTCAGAAAACAAAGTAAATAATATTATAATAAATCCCACAAAATCTCTAAAATTCCACAAAAATAGTTTTGTCATTTTATATTGAAAGATGAACTTGTGTTAAAAATCCCAACACAAATTTCAAACATATTTGACTATTTTTGTGTCAAAGAAATTTTGCCAAAAACAAAACTCGTATTTTCTAAAACTTGGAATCTTAAATAGAAAATACGTTTTGTCTAAAACTTCTTCCAAATACAAAATTATGATATTTAAACACTTTTGAAGCATGTTGTATATGACTAGAAATTCAATATACAAGAAACATATATATATATATATATATATATCATAATTTTTGTCATTAAGTCCAAAATAATGTTTGTTATAAATACCAAAACATAAAACTCATGAAGTAGATTATCAAACTAAGTTTGTTTAAGAAATAGAAGCATTCATGTATATAGAACAAATCATATATACACTAAACTATGTAAACTTGTTTTGATATAAAATCTATTCATGAAAACCAAGATCGGTTAAACCAAAAACCGAAAACCAATATTCAAAACGTGAAACATGTGTGTTGTGAACTTGAGCTTATCATACTATACTAATCTTTACAATTAAGATCTAAACCCAAACTAAACTATGGATACCTAAGTCTTCTTGTAGAGCGCAATCTCCAAGTTGACTTGATCCACAAACTCCTTTGATTCACCGAGCAAGTGCAATATGTTATCTTTGATGCGCGGGCTCTTGAATCAACATGTGCAAGCTTCCAAATCATCTTGTTGAAGCTAAACACCAACTAATATCTTGATAAATTATCTGAGACTAAAACACAAGATTATTAGTACTCATAACTACATGAGTTAGTCATCATCAAAACTAGAGTGGAAAGCCTTTGGGCCAACACTAATGAGCACAAATTGATTATTATATGTTTGTGCTTGATTGCTCATTTGTACCCATTAGATGTACTAGTATAGCCTAATTTTGATGATTCATGCATTTTGACTTGTATTCCCTATTTTTGGACATATTTTTCATGATAATGTGTTTTAGCTTCATGTATATGTTATTTTGTCAAAACTATTGAATATACATGTATACCCTTGAGTCATTTGTCTTTCATACAAAATCCTTTATAGACTCAATTGTATTTGGATATGTATGTACACCTTTAGTTTTGACAAAACATACATATGCCTTGGAGTTAGTATTGTTTTGATGAAAATTAAATTTTCATTTTTTAAAGGAATTTTATATTGAGCTTAAATGCCTTATTTCCATGATGTTGATTTCATGACTTTTTGCACTCTATGTTTGATGTTTACTCATGATTAGGTTTCATGAGATTATGTGAGCTTTATTGCTATTTAAGTGTTGATGATTATGTGACTTTAAAAGTTTCATGGATATATTCTTGTTTTATTCCTTGAAGGATTTCGTACTAGTTTTCAAGTTTATCATAAAAGTAGTTGTGTATTTCTTCATTTTGGAAGAGTTTTCAATTATGCTAAACTTATCTTCAAACTTATTTTTGAAAACCCCTTCCATCCAAGGGCGGTTGGATGGGCGACCATACCTTATATGCTCTTAATTGAAAATCTATTTAAACATGTGCAAGAAAGGGAGGTAGCATAAGTTATACACTTGATCCCCATCATATTTTCAATTGGTATCCCATTGATATTTTCATGTTTGTATACTCATCTTTGATTTCTATATATGTATGCTTCAAAACTTCAAAAAGTATCAATTTCTATTGGTATTTACTTTTTCATACATATATATATGATTTGATTGTGCTTACTATATCTTTACATCTTAAAGCACAAATTATGTTTATGCTATTCTTAATTTACTCCTTAGACTATTAGTTTTCAAATTGGTATTTTATACAAGCTTATACTTCATTTTCATTGGTATTTCATAAAGGGGGAGAAAACTTCATGTTTTAGTTTTCAATCGATTGTATTTTCAATTGGTATCTTACTCCCACTCTTTATGATAAAAAATGATATTATTTGGTATATTGTTTTTCAATTGGTTTCCTATGCTCTTAATAAAAAATATTTTAATTTGGAATATGCTAACATTTTCAATATTGGTATCAAAAATCTTAAATTAGCCTTATTCTAAAATTTGGTATCTTTATTGCAAAATGAATTGTTTAACCAAATAGTTGGTTTGTTTTTCAATTGGTATCATATTTCATTTTAAATTGGTATCTATATTGAAATGAGTTATGTTTATATAAAAAATTTGGCTTTCACTTTCAATTGATATCAAAATTATAAAATATTCTCATTTGGTATCAAAATTACAAGATGTTTACAATTGGTATCAAGATTCTAAATACATATATATTTCTATTGGTATCAAAAACATACAATGTTTCATTTTCTATTGGTATCAAAAGTTTACAAGATATTTTCAATTAGTATCTTTTGGTATCTTAAAAATTTTTGTTTATTTTCAAGTGGTATCATAAATTGGTATCAAAAGTTTTGATATGTATTGCTTATATGCAAGGAGAGCTATATATATATATATATATATATATATATATATATATATATATATATATATATATATATATATATATATCTTTATTGTTTGTTTATGCAAAAAGGAGGAGAACATTTTTTTTATGCCCCTTTGTTTATTTTTGTTGTTCAACAAAAAGGAGGAGAATTTTTTTTAGTTTATTTATACCCCTTTGTTGATGAATTGACAAAAAGGGGAGAAGTATTTGAGTTTATATATACATGCCTTTATATTCATTGCCTATGCATATTTATTTTGTTTATGTAAAAATGAGGAAATAAACATTAGATATTAAATATTTGTGCTCATTTATGCATCTTTATGTGAGCATTCATTGCATATCTATTTGTTTATTGTTATGCATGAGTTAAGCGGGAGCTTCTATGAAGCTTAACTTTAATCCATGCATATATAACTCCCTGAGTTTTGTTATCATCAAAAGGGGGGAGATTGTTGGCCCAGAGGCCCTTCACTCTAGTTTTGATGATGATTAATCATGTAGTTATTGTTTACTAATAATCTTGTAATATTTAGTTTGAGATATTTGATCAAGATATTAGTAGGTGATTAGATTCAACAAAGAAGTTTTTAGAGCTTTCACATGGTGATTCAAGAGCTCGTGCGTCAAGATCGTATCTAGCACTCGGTTGGAGTCAAGCTCGTTGGATCGCGTTTGGATCGAGTCGACTTAGAGAAGGAGTTCTATAAGAAGACCTCAGTTTGTTTAGTTTAAGATTGTGTTTAGATCATTGTAAAGATTAGATAGTGTGGATATACTCAAGTTCACAATACACACACAAGTTTAAAGTTTCATGTGTTTGGTTTTTCGGTTTAACCGGTTTCGGTTTTCATATATATGATTTTTATGGATTGATAGAATCAAAACAAGCTTACATGGTTTAATGTATATTGGATTTGATCTATACACATCTGTGCTTCATCTATTTAGAAAAACTTATTTTGATAGTCTATTTCATGAGTTTGGAGTTTTGTATTTAAACAAAACTTATTTTTGTATTTAATTTCAAAAACATACATATAATATCTTTCATGTATATTGGATTCTATCCATATACAATATACTTCAAAGTTTTTTCAATATCATATTTTTGTATTTACGTGAGTTTTGGAGAAAACGGTTTTCCATTTCAAAAATCCTAGTTTTTGGAAAATATAGTTTTTGGTTTAAGGTAAAATTTCAAGAACACAAAAATAGTTCAAATAGTTTATAATATGTGTTGAATTTTACTCACACATATTTGTATTTCAAAGATCTAATAAGAACTGATTTTTGTGGAATTTATGTGATTTCATGGGATTTAATTGAAGTCAAAAACTCAAGTTTTTAATTCCTAAAATGTTTGTCCTGGCTGTCTGCCGGTAGACGTACACAGACGTGCACGCAGCCATGGGCTGGTGGTCCGATCGATCGGGCGGTCGACCGTCCAGAGAGGTCTGCTCTCTAGAAATGGCCCCGGTCGACCGACCGGTCGACCAGCAGAGAGCTGCTGCTTTCTGTATCCAGTCCCGGTCGACCGGGCGGTCGACCGGTGGCACAACGGTCATAAAAATGACCGTTGGGCCGGTCGACCGGGCAGTCGACCGGAAGGTCAAATCTGCCCTTTCCTGCTGCCAACGGGCAGATTTTGTTTGGGGCTATAAATACCCCATTCCTTGGCTGATTTCACTAAGTTTTTAAAGAGAAAAATTTTCAATCTTTACAAATGTTTTACAGCAAGTTTTTAAAAGAGTTTTGGGCTTAAAGATTTGATCTTTATTTTGTTTTAAAGGGTTGAAAAAATCAAAGAAAAGAAAAGTCTTTGGGATTAGTTTTTTATCTTCATTTCTATAGCTGTCCTAGAAGTTTTCCCAAGAGTTTTTCTTTGTGATTTGATTTTCAAGTTTTTTGTTTTTATCACACTTGAGCTATCATATCTATCCTAACTATTAGGATCTATTTTGTGGAAAAATTGGTTTGTGGCTTTTGAGATCACCAAGTATTGTAAACCTTTTCCTTTGCTTTGGCTTTGTGCCTTTCCCTTTAAGTGTAGAGGAGGTTGTGCAATTGGGTTACTAGTATCCCTATAAGTGTAGAGGTGATTGAGTTTGTTGGTATCCCTCTAGTGAGAGATTGATATTGTGTTGGCTTTGAGCCTTGCCTCTAGTGAGAGGTTGTATTTGGTGAGAGAGGAGTTGTGTACTCCCAAGTTGTATTTTACCCAAATCCTCAGTGAAGGTTCCTTATGTGGAAAGTCCTGTGTAGACGATAAAGTGGAAATCCTTCTGTGTGAAGGCGGGGACGTAGAGCTGGGTACTCGAACCTCGAAACATATCTTTGTGTTTGCGTTTGATCCACTATCTCTAACTCTCTCTCTCTCTCTCTCTCTCTCTCTCTTATATTGTGCCTTGCATCATTTCATATTGTTCATATCATTTATATGCTTGGATTTATTTGCGTGCCTCACTTATGTTCAACCAAGAGAGCTTCATATAGCACGTCAACTCTTATTTAGAGGAATTTAGAGGAGATAGTTTAGAGCCCTTCATCGGGAATTCGACTACACTCTTTGGTTACACTAAGTGTGTTGCAATTAGTTTTTAAATTCCGCATTATTTCTCATTAGATTAGCCTTACACATATTCACCCCCGCTCTAGGTGTACGTTCAATTACGCCAAGACTCATCCAGTTATTAATTAGCCAGCTGTTCTCCAACTATAGTGTGATCGGGTCAATTTTAAGGATACGCAATAATGATTTAGATCATCACCTGCACCAACCTCCAGAAGAATTCGGAGTATGAAAAGCCAGCTAAACTTCCCTACCATGAAGTATAGAAGACTCTCTGATCGCTTAGAGATGTCATTGTTAGATTTATCCGCTCCCCTCCTTCTCTCTAAAAGTTGTCAAGAAAGAGGAGAGGAGGAAGCATCTGTAGTGGTCAGATTTTGATATTTACCAGGATCACGACACTTGTTCCACCTCATCAACAGCATCCCACATAAACAACAAACTCAATGTACCAGCAGACCCATTGCAGGCCTAAGAAGAAAGTCTGAGCATTTTCCCGAGACCTCTCCTCCAGCCGAGGACCTCAGATGTCCCTGAGGTCGATCCTCCTTCAGAGGACACTCAGTTGTTCTCGAGGCCGCTCATCCCTCCAGGGATAATTTCTCTCGGAGACTTTCACTCCGAGTAAAACAGTTACTGCAATCACCCTCCTTGATTTTCACCAACAGATAGCTGCAGCAACAAACTTCCTTGATTTTCGCCTGCAGTTACGCATTCCACCTTTTCTCACATTCATAATATGAAACGCCCTCTATCCTGGGCAGTTATGGATAAGGCAAGATTTTACGCGAGCGACCCAACAATCAAGCTCCCACAATCTCGCAGTTGTTACAACAAATTCACATTTGAAGATCGTGACAATTACACCAATGTCGCTAGCGCTCTGCTCGCCTCTAGGCGACATTTTAGTACAAATAGACTTTCTCTTTCAACGAGAGAGGGGGAGATATGGGATATTATAAACAGAGAGTAGCTCTGGAAAATTCATTGTAAACCTTTTGAAAAATAGTCAATTCTCTCTCTCCTCTCGTGGTTTTTCCAAACTCGGGTTTCCACGTAAAAATCCCCCGTCTATGATAGCTTTCTGTGTTGAATTCGATAACTCAAGTCTCCTCAACCCCGTGGCACAAGATCGAGTGTCCGATCAATTAGGCCGGGAAATCTCCCATCACAAATAGATAAGGGATAGGATTATGATTCGACCCAGTTGAACAGGACCCTTCTGCAACTCTAACCCTAGTCTGAACTAAGCCAAATCAACAAGCAAGTTGGTGGACTCGCATCAAAATATGAAAAAGGACCCAAGAGATATCCTAATCATGGGACACTTGGGTCTGGTCCGATCAACCAAATAGGTGGATCACCACGTGCGGGCTCAAACTCGCACGTGCCGCTGCTGGGCCACGTCGGGCTTTCTCTTGCACCATGGACTTCTTTACTATTTCTTTAATTTCCAATTATTTAAAGTTAAGTTATTAGCATTGAAGAAGCATGGGTGAAAGTACACGAGAAGGGCGAGTGCACCCGCTCGTGGCTCTTCCTTGTCTGCCACCTGTCGAATGCGTGGCAAGCTGCACACATGACACGTGTATCCACCCATGCACGTATGGTGACGGGCATAACATTTTAATTCCAAGGAGTCAGGAGATGATCCCCAAAACGTGGACAAAATGCCAGCGGTAGGGACTCTACTCTGGAGATCAACTTTGGGGATAACCTATTTTAAGCATGATTAACAATATAATTATAAATAAGATACTATAAGAACATGAAAAAAAACCACTATATATTAATTGAAAGTTTTTATAATATGATTTTAAGTTAAATGAACATAATCATTGCAAACATAAAAAATAATTTTTAATATGTTTTTATTAGAAAATAATTTAATTGATTTGAGATTACATAACCTTATAATAAACCTTAAAATATATGAAAATAAGGTTAACTTGGAATTAGAAATTTCCTCAAATTTATATCTGCTTTAGAAATTAAGTTTATAATTTAATACATATGTCTATGACTAATTTTATTAATCAAGCACTATGATTGAGGGAAAAACTTCTAGAAATTTACATTAGACGGAATAGAGATAATGACTCCACATAGTTCCTACCTCTTTGTTACTATTGGAAATTGTAACTGAAATCTTCATGAAAATAGGAAAGTAAAATTTTGAGTTGGTTTAAGATTTTTGGAGATTCTAAAAATAAGTCTTCGAGTCATAATTGTATTAGGATTAGTTTCGAAGTTTCTTATTTTCTTTTAATAAGGTAAGTATTAGATTAGGAATAGGAGTTTGATTTTGAGTTGGATTTGTATTGTATTGCCTAAAAAAGAAGAGGCATAGTCAATATTATGTAACGAGGAAAAAAATTAAGAGAAATAAAAGTGAGAGAAATTTGTAGTTGTGAAAATGTTTAAATACAGATATTTTTGTTTTAGGTTCTTCAAATAAAATTTGGTGTTCTTCTTGGTAAAAAATCAACAGTAGTTTCAGAACTTAATTCATGTTCACTGAGTGAAAAGTAAAAGGTGACAAAAAAAAAAAAACACAAAAAAGATAAGCAATCGAAGATTTCGGCGACAACAACTTTACTCAATTGATTCTAAGATTCAAAGAAGAAAATTCTCAATTTTAGAGCATCAAAATAAATACCTTGTTCCTCTCACAAGATTTATATGATTTTGTGGAGAATGGGCACGATGAATGTGATGTTCAAGATTCTGCACTACACAAGCACAAGAGATGAAGCTACATGATAAAAAGAAGTATATGAAAGTGCTACTTTACGTCCAACAAGCATTGGGTTAGACATTCTTTCTAAAAATTATGGAAGCAAGGAAGGCAAAAAAAATATGGGAAATATTGCGGGATGAATTCGAGGGATCAAACAAAGGTAATTACTTTGAAACGTCAAAACTTTTGTCATGATTTTGAGAACTTATCAATGAAAGATTCTGAGTCGTTAGAAATTTCACTCAAGAGTTACTACAATAGTTCATCAAAAAGAGCACTTGGTGAAGATTTGAATGAGTAAAAGTAGTTGAAAACATCTTAAGAGGACTAGGTGCAAAATTGATTTTATTCTTGAGACAATTGAAGAAGTTAGAGATTTAACTAAGTTGACAATTAATCAGTTAATGAGTTCTTTATTAATACATGAAGAAAGGAATTCAAATAAATTCAGCTGAGCAAATTCTTCAGTGAAGAGTAGACTTAAAAGGTAGTTCAAATAGTAGTTTTGAGAAATTATCTTTCAAGAAAGAATATGAAAAGTTAAACCTTCAAGAAAAGAAACAAGGAAGAAGTTAAAGTCGTGAGTGTTTCTACTTTAAGAAAATTGGTCATATTGAATAATATTGTTTGCAGAAAAATAACAACACTCCACAATGCACTAATTGTAAAAATTTGGACACATATAAGAAAGATGTTGGTACAAGAGTAAGGATCAAGTAAACTTTCCAAGAAGTAGTTCAAAAGCGGAAGATAATTGTGGTGAGCATTTACTTCTTTTCACTCACACTGGAAATGAGAAAAATTTGTCGTATTTGGATTGTGGTTGTGTCAATCACATGACAGGTGACTGATCAGGAAAAATCGCGTATAAAAAGTATATGTTTTGAAATAAATATTTAAAGTGTGTGTGCTTTGGCTTCCTCGATACTTCTGTTATAGCATAGAGGCTAAAACGAGTCGAATTCACAAGGACGGGAGGCGATAGAAGCTTTACCGGTTGATTCACGTGTGTGTTAAAAGTTCTTCAACGTTTGAAAGAATTAAAAGAAAAGAAAAGAAAAAAATGGTAAGAGAAGAGTACGGTGAAATACGAAGAAGTAGGAAACATAGAAGAAATAATTTTTGTGGTTTTGTTTATATATCTAAAACAAAGTGAAAAGAAAAAAAAACTTATGGCTACTAACTACTAATTACTCCACTAACATGCTAGCCTCTTAGTGATAGTTACCTCACATGTATCCTTGGCAATCACTAGTCCTGTGTTCAAGAGCGTTAAAAAGTATGGCTCATATGTTAACTTTCACATCCAAATTCAACCAACAAGTGCAAGCTACACTTAATTCATCAAAACCCAATAAGAGCAAACATGAAATAAAGTAATATTAACTTGTTAGAGATTTAAATGTTAGAGTGTTTGATCCATCATCACGAGCCATCAATGGCCCTTGCAAGAGCAAGGCCAAGTAGAGGCTATTAGATTCATGTGAATTATCAAATAAGAAGTTAGCAAGTTAGTGGTTAGTAGTTAGTTGCCATGAGAGAAAAATTAGCTACACATGTAAAAGGGATTAGAGAGAAGAAAATAAAGATAAGTTAAGAGAGCACCTTTCATAGATTGTCATCTTCTATTACAAGCACTCTTACTTCCCAACAAGTACCACTCTCTCTCCCCCTATTATAAGATCTACAAGAAATGAAAAATATAAAGGAAAAGAGAAGAAAAACACTAACCTAAACTACTCTAAACTACAAAATGGAGATGAAAACTACCCTAAACTCTGCATATCTCCTGCTCTGAAAGTCCAGGGGGTATTTATAGGCACCAGGGGAAAGGCCAGGGGCCAAACCCTGGCCCAAAGTACAGGCACGGACGCGCCCGTACTCTAGAGCCGCACGCTGTACCGTCTGTCCCCTATCGGCGTCAGCGCCCGGTTTCTGGTTCTCAGCCCCCGGCAAAACAGCTCTCCAAGGTCAATGGCTATATTATAGGCCTTTAATCACCCATTAAATGTGAAATCACCTAGAGGGGGGGTGAATAGGTGATGGCTATATGATAATGGCAATTATGCGGAATTTAAAAAAATTAACTCTAAACAATTATCACAATACAATATTTCTTGCAAGTAAAAGACAATGTAAAATTGCAAGTAATAAAAGAGATAGAGTTAGAGAAATTTGAGCAAACGCAAACACGCCGATATGTTTCCGAGGTTCGAGCCACGCTCTACGTCCCCGCCTTCACACTTGAAGGATTTCCACTATTGAGGATCCCACCGGATCAACAATACAAGGACAACACTTGTCCGTCTCCCGTGATGACACTTCACCACCTTGAGCACACTAGCTCGCCTTGAGGCCGATGCCTCTACAACTTCACTCAATTACAATGGAAGTGATCACACTTGACCACTATACAAAAGAGCTCACTAAGCACAATCCTAGAACCAAATAATAGACTTAGAGTATGGGATTGTGTAGTGCAAAACTAGAGAGAAGTAGAGGAATAGGCTCCAAGAAAGGTGATGGAAATTTAGGCTTTGGAGAGAAAAATCTTTTCTTTTTAAAACTTTGGAAATCTTTGAAACTTTTGTAAAATTGCACTTGATAGCTCTAAAATTATTAGTCATATCATATGAAGTGACCACCTATTTATAGGGGTCAAAAACTGCTCAAGAGATTCGTTGGAGACAAATCCCAAAAGTCAAAAAGTCAGAAAAAATAGCTGTTGAGTCTGTCAGAATTTTTGACAGACTACCGGTCGACCGGGTCGGTCGACCGCCAACGGTCAAAAATCCGACCGTTGGGGCTCACCGGTCGACCGGGTCGGTCGACTGGCAATTTCCAGAGAGCAGCAGGTTGGGGTCGGTCGAGTATCGGTCGACTCCCGGTCGACTGATACGCACATGCACATTTGTGCATGTCGGTCGAGTGCCGGTCGACTGCCGGTCGACCGGGCACTGTGAATTTCTGAAAAATCAGAATTCACAGACCTGGACAATTTTGGGTTTTGGTTTTGGGTCTTGGATAAAATGTTTTGGTCTTGAAAAATCATAGAGTATGAGCATGTGTCATACTACTATCAAGGTAAAATACTTGGTAAAAATTCTTTTGATAAAAACTTGATTTTCAATAAAATGTTTTTCCCAAAAACTAGTCTCTCTAAAAATCGTATTTCCAAAATAGATATGTTCAACTAAAACTGAGTTTGGAAATAGAAATAGAAATTATTTGAAGCCATAAACCACTCTAGAAAATGTGTGTGTGTGATATCCCATATCTCTACTTCTACTATTTAGTTTTGACAAAATATTCTAAAATGAAAATAAACAAAGTACAACTCTTGGATTCTTTAGCAAGTCTTGATCTTCTTCTTGAACTTTTCTTCAACGCAAATTCCGAAGCTTCCTATGTGCTTTAGCTTGGGAATGCAAATGTTGGGCGAACTCCAAATTTGTGAGTCTTTTAGCGGAGTCGTCAAAATCTGTTTCTTGAACCTGAAATACATTAAAATCAAGATTATTAAATACATAACTAAATATGTTTTGCTATCATCAAAATAACCGGGATAATGGCCTTTGGGCCAACAATCTCCCCCTTTTTGATGATGGCAAAACATATGTAGTTATCACAAGATATTTTGGGTAGAGTCTTCAATGAAGCTCCCCCTCAACATATGCATATATCATACTCAGGCATATTATCACAATTGCTAAATCATAAACATCATATATCAATGCCCATAGAAAAATCTCAACTACACAAGTCATATCATAGATAAAAGGAAATGAGTCTCAACATGACATAAATACATAACACAAACAATACATGTCCACAACACAAGAATAAAAGGTGTCCAACACAACAAAATAAGTCAAGTACATAACAGAATATCTCTCTCTCCAAATATCTCTCCCCTTTTTGACATCATCAATAAAGGGGCATCAACAGCAGCATCACTCAGTGGCCTCGTCATCCTCCTCCTCGTCATCATCAGAGCCCTCGGCCATCGTCTGGTCATCACCATCATCTGAGGAAGAAGAGGAATCTACCTCCTCTGTATCCACGGCATCAACTCTGGGCGCGGTGGGTGGAACAGAGACGCGAGCTCTGGGAGGGAAAGGAGGACCAGCAGCAGGGAGACGACGAGCACCCGGAGTCCCATCAGGAACGACTATGTCCAATTTAGTGAACAAGGACTGGAACTGAACATCCACAAATCTCATGGATTCAGCCATATAGACAAGTCGTTTCGGACCTCCGCCCGAAAAAGCAGCATCCATCGCAGCACGAGCCTCCATATCTGCCCGAAGAGAAGCATCACGAGCAGCCATATCTGCACGAAGTGCAGAGACTTGCTCACCGACCCAGGCCTGATGTGCCTCGATCTGCGAGCGGAGCTCAGAAGAAGAAGCACCCTGAAACTCAGGAGCAGGAAAAACAGGAGGTGGAGCTGGAGCTGGATCAGCTGCAGGAACAGGTGGTGGTTGCACAGCTGCGTGTCGACGCAACTGAGCTTCCATCATCTTCAAGGCAGCAGTGTTGATATCAGAAGAGGGTTTTGAAGAGGCTTGACCAGAAAGATCGAAGTCTAAAGCCTAAGCAGATGGGTAATGAGCATGCCGTAAGGCAGACTCCTACCAGCAGTACGAATCTGATCACCACTCATGTGAGAAGCGATCACTCGAGGGAAATTTATCCTAATGCCTTTAAGGAGGCAATAGATAATCAAGGGAACAGGACCTCGAGCATGGCTAAATTCACCGGATTTAGGCACGATATTATGAAAGATAATCTTAGCAAGGACCTGAGATTGGAGGGAATACTGACTCACAATCTCATTCCTCACTAGATCGGGATTGTCATCCCGGTGAAGAAGAGTGGATGCGGTGAGTGAAGACTCACCCTCCGGATATTCAGGAAAATCATGTAGGTCATAAGAGTAAACATCTATTCCATCAGTGGAAAGATGAAGAATTCTAGCAAATTGACCTAGGGAAATGTTTATGTCCCTACCCATCACACGGGAAATAATCCGGTTCCCACTAAATTCAAAATTGGCATAGAAATAGGGAACCAAAGAAGTGTAAACCTTCTCCCGGATGGAGAGAAAATCCACAAGATTGTTAGCACGGAGTATGTGGGGGATATCTAGATGTTCAAAGTCTTGGATAGCCACATATCTACCCGAAATAGTATTCCTAGGGGCTAAATGTGTGTAACGATCAGAGGCAAGATCGTTACGGAACACAGGATCAGTCCTAGGGGCTTGAGATGAGGATTGGGCAATGCCCTTTCCCTTCTCAGAACGAGATGTTTTAGGAGCCATGACAAAAATCAAATTTTTAGGGTTTTGCAGGTAAAGGCACGATCTAGATGATCAATCAACCTAATATGAAGACAAAAGAAGTGATATATCTAAGCTAGAAAGGAAGAACAAGTGAAAAATTCGAAATTTTTACCTTTGGAAAAATCTGAAACCCTAGCTTGAGAATCCAGAAATTCTGAGAATCTGACGGACGGATCGGCTTGAGATTGAAGATCCGAATTAGGAATGAGGAGTATGAAATGGGTTTTGAAGGAATTTAAGATCGGGTGGACGGATTTGAAGTAGGAAATTTTGAGAGGGGGGAGCTCCTGCGGTCGCTGTGAGAGAAAATGAGAGAGAGAGCCGAAACAGTGAAGAAAAGGTCCAGATATACGCCAGAATACGACTATCGGTCGACTGGGATTGAGGGACCGGTCGACCGAAAAGATACAGAGAGTCCTGCATCCAGATCGGTCGACTGGTCCTATACCAACAGTCGACCGGTAGCACAAAAAAAACAAAATTTTTCTTCAGACAGAGCCGGTCGACTGGGGTTAGGGGCCGGTCGACGGTAAGTCTGAAAATCTGCTACCAGATTCTGACCAAAAAAAAATTTTAAATAAAAATTAAAATAAAAATATGTTATATAATAAACATACAGGGATATAACAATTATTTTTAAATCTTCATTTAGTGATCATATCAACAAAACTTCACACAAAATGATTTAATTTTGTTTTACATATTTAAACAAAGATATAAAGATGTTGAAGCCGAATACCCAGTGACGGGTTCTGAACTTCATCCTCTTGATTCCTCTTGAATGAGTTGAGGTGCGCAATTGCCATCTTTAAGGTATTTGCTCAACTATGAAAATTTTCAAAAGGTTTTATTTTATTTATAAAAATAGGTCTATATGTATACAAGTATATAATCACAAACTCTAAACTATACATATAGATACACAAAAATTGGACATGTGGACAAGTATGACATAAGGCATAACAATACAAGATATGAAAATTAATACAAGGCATGTACACAACATGATAGAAAGGTAGTTCTATATAAGCATGTATCAATAATGAACAAAAACAAACTAACAATTCTATACATATGTATACATGTCAAAAAGAAATCAAAATTGAACATGGCACATACAATCATGTTAGAGTTGCAAGTTTATACTAGTCATGTATCAATGAAGCATAAAACTAACTAGCAATCCTACAACAATTGTATATACAAAATTAAAAATTCTTAAATGGAGATGTTACCAATTTACGGGTAGTCTCAAAAATAGGTGCCTCCACGATAGCGATGCAAGCTAGATTTGAACTTTGAGCTTAGTTGCATCTACCACCCGGGCACCGTCTCCCCCTAAGTCTTGGAGGAAGTAGATCCACCTGTGTCACCTACATTTGGAGGATCTTTTGGTACCCAAATCTTTGAGGGTCCTTTAGGGTTAGTACCGGGGCGAACCCAAACATATTTATTCTTAACATTATTTTTAGCATAACAAAATTTTTCTAAATGGCCTTTGCGGCCACAATGAGTGCAAACATAAATTCTACCATTTCCATACATGTATGCATGCTTGTGAGTGTGAGCATGTTTCCGTGCATGTGTATGTGCATGTTGTGCATGTTTTCCTTGGGGTGTTCCTTAGGAAATTTAGAAGCTATCTTTTTCAAATCAAATGCACAATTTTTAAGTGTGGAGTCCAAAGCATCAACACGCTTTTGGATCTCAACAAAATCATTTTTATCTATTGAAACTATGGTGGTTTTACCCTTATTTGCAAGTTTATATTTATCAAAATCATTTTTCAATTTTTCAAAAGAGCTAGATAAAACATCCTTTTCTTTAACAACTATTTCAACTTTATGTTTTAAAGCTTCATTTTCTCTTTTTAATTTCTTATTTTGAGATTGGGAAATTTCATACCTATTTTGCAATTCTTCAAAAAATTGTGCAAGTTCATCCATAGTTAACTCATCTTCATCTAAAGAGTTTTCTAGAGTTACCTTTGGTGCATCCTCCCCATGTGCCATGAAACACATGTGCGCGGCGTCGACTTCCTCTTCGGATTCCGACTCCGTGTCATCCCAAGTAGCCACCATGGCCTTCTTCTTTCTTTGCCCGTTCTTGGATGTGGTCGCTTGTAGAGCGGGGCAATCGGCAATGAGGTGACCGATCTTCTTGCAATGAAAGCAAGGACCGGGCTCCTCTCTTTTTCTTTCAAATCTCCTTGAGGTTTCCCTCGCCGGAAATTGCTTTGTCTTCCCTTTTTGTAGAACATCTTGCCCACCTTCCGGATGAGCATGGCGAAGTCTTCATCGCACTCGTCCGATGAATCATCCTCGTCTTGAATGGTTGGAGCGGGCTTTGAAGGCTATTGATTTCTTCTTTGGAGCCTCCCTTTCTTCTCGAACCTTCATCTCCATCTCATGTGTTTTGAGATTGCCGATGAAGCCGGAGAAGTCCATCTCCTCTTTGTCATTTAGCTCTTTGAGGGTTGTCGCCTTGACTTCCCAAGCTTTGGGAAGAGCTCGAATCACCTTCCTTATCTTTTGATCGTTGTCAATCTTGTCGCCTAAGGAAGAAAGAGCATTAGTTATTTTTGTAAAGCGAGTGAGCATGTCATCAATGCTCTCATTATCAATCATGTAAAAATTCTCATATTGAGAACGTAACAAGTCAACTTTTGCTCTCTTGACTTGTGACGTTCCCTCATGAGTCACAATAAGCATGTTCCAAACTTCATATGCCGATTTACAATTAATGATGCGTGCAAGGTCATCTTCATTAAGTGCTTGTGTTAATGCATATTGTGCCCTAGCATTTGCTTCATATTTTGGAAGTATCCTCGGACCATGTGCTCTCATCACTAGTTGGTTCAATGAAGTCTTTGGTAATGGCCCTAGCTACCCTAACACCTAAGGATTTCAAAAACAAGTTCATCTTGACTTTCCAAATAGGAAAGTTCAACCCATCAAATTTGGGAGGGGATTAATGCTAGAAAAATCCATGGATGCCATGAATGCACAATATATAAGATGCACAAAATAAAATACAACAAATGAATATAGCCAAATGTATGGATCTCCCTAAGGTTGTTAGACCTAAGTTGTAGGGTTAGGCTCTGATACCAATTGAAATCACCTAGAGGGGGGGTGAATAGGTGATGGCTATATGATAATGGCAATTATGCGGAATTTAAAAAAAATTAACTCTAAACAATTATCACAATACAATATTTCTTGCAAGTAAAAGACAATGTAAAATTGCAAGTAATAAAAGAGATAGAGTTAGAGAAATTTGAGCAAACGCAAACACGCCGATATGTTTCCGAGGTTCGAGCCACGCTCTACGTCCCCGCCTTCACACTTGAAGGATTTCCACTATTGAGGATCCCACCGGATCAACAATACAAGGACAACACTTGTCCGTCTCCCGTGATGACACTTCACCACCTTGAGCACACTAGCTCGCCTTGAGGCCGATGCCTCTACAACTTCACTCAATTACAATGGAAGTGATCACACTTGACCACTATACAAAAGAGCTCACTAAGCACAATCCTAGAACCAAATAATAGACTTAGAGTATGGGATTGTGTAGTGCAAAACTAGAGAGAAGTAGAGGAATAGGCTCCAAGAAAGGTGATGGAAATTTAGGCTTTGGAGAGAAAAATCTTTTCTTTTTAAAACTTTGGAAATCTTTGAAACTTTTGTAAAATTGCACTTGATAGCTCTAAAATTATTAGTCATATCATATGAAGTGACCACCTATTTATAGGGGTCAAAAACTGCTCAAGAGATTCGTTGGAGACAAATCCCAAAAGTCAAAAAGTCAGAAAAAATAGCTGTTGAGTCTGTCAGAATTTTTGACAGACTACCGGTCGACCGGGTCGGTCGACCGCCAACGGTCAAAAATCCGACCGTTGGGGCTCACCGGTCGACCGGGTCGGTCGACTGGCAATTTCCAGAGAGCAGCAGGTTGGGGTCGGTCGAGTATCGGTCGACTCCCGGTCGACTGATACGCACATGCACATTTGTGCATGTCGGTCGAGTGCCGGTCGACTGCCGGTCGACCGGGCACTGTGAATTTTGAAAAATCAGAATTCACAGACCTGGACAATTTTGGGTTTTGGTTTTGGGTCTTGGATAAAATGTTTTGGTCTTGAAAAATCATAGAGTATGAGCATGTGTCATACTACTATCAAGGTAAAATACTTGGTAAAAATTCTTTTGATAAAAACTTGATTTTCAATAAAATGTTTTTCCCAAAAACTAGTCTCTCTAAAAATCGTATTTCCAAAATAGATATGTTCAACTAAAACTGAGTTTGGAAATAGAAATAGAAATTATTTTGAAGCCATAAACCACTCTAGAAAATGTGTGTGTGTGATATCCCATATCTCTACTTCTACTATTTAGTTTTGACAAAATATTCTAAAATGAAAATAAACAAAGTACAACTCTTGGATTCTTTAGCAAGTCTTGATCTTCTTCTTGAACTTTTCTTCAACGCAAATTCCGAAGCTTCCTATGTGCTTTAGCTTGGGAATGCAAATGTTGGGCGAACTCCAAATTTGTGAGTCTTTTAGCGGAGTCGTCAAAATCTGTTTCTTGAACCTGAAATACTTTAAAATCAAGATTATTAAATACATAACTAAATATGTTTTGCTATCATCAAAATAACCGGGATAATGGCCTTTGGGCCAACAA
>JAVJIF010030052.1:0-86175 GCA_038442645.1 Agave tequilana | reverse complement strand
AAAATCATTTTATCTATTGAAACTATGGTGGTTTTACCCTTATTTGCAAGTTTATATTTATCAAAATCATTTTCAATTTCCAAAAGAGCTAGATAAAACATCCTTTTCTTTAACAACTATTTCAACTTTATGTTTTAAAGCTTCATTTTCTCTTTTTAATTTCTTATTTTGAGATTGGGGAAATTTCATACCTATTTTGCAATTCTTCAAAAAATTGTGCAAGTTCATCCATAGTTAACTCATCTTCATCTAAAGAGTTTTCTAGAGTTACCTTTGTGCATCCTCCCCATGTGCCATGAAACACATGTGCGCGGCGTCGACTTCCTCTTCGGATTCCGACTCCGTGTCATCCCAAGTAGCCACATGGCCTTCTTTTCTTTGCCCTTTCTTGGATTTGGTCGCTTGGAGAGCGGGGCAATCGGCAATGAGGTGACCGATCTTCTTGCAATGAAAGCAAGGACCGGGTCCTCTCTTTTCTTTCAAATCTCCCTTGAGGTTTCCCTCGCCGGAAATTGCTTTGTCTTCCTTTTTGTAGAACATCTTGCCCACCTTCCGGATGAGCATGGCGAAGTCTTCATCGCACTCGTCCGATGAATCATCCTCGTCTTGAATGGTTGGAGCGGCTTTGAAGGCTATTGATTTCTTCTTTGGAGCCTCCCTTTCTTCTCGAACCTTCATCTTCATCTCATGTGTTTTGAGATTGCCGATGAAGCGGAGAAGTCCATCTCCTCTTTGTCATTTAGCTCTTTGAGGGTTGTCGCCTTGACTTCCAAGCTTTGGGAAGAGCTCGAATCACCTTCCTTATTTTTGATCGTTGTCAATCTTGTCGCCTAAGGAAGAAAGAGCATTTGTTATTTTTGTAAAGCGAGTGAGCATGTCATCAATGCTCTCATTATCAATCATGTAAAAATTCTCATATTGAGAACGTAACAAGTCAACTTTTGCTCTCTTGACTTGTGACGTTCCCTCATGAGTCACAATAAGCATGTTCCAAACTTCATATGCCGATTTACAATTAATGATGCGTGCAAGGTCATCTTCATTAAGTGCTTGTGTTAATGCATATTGTGCCCTAGCATTTGCTTCATAGTCTTGGTGATATCCTCGGACCATGTGCTCTCATCACTAGTTGGTTCAATGAAGTCTTTGGTAATGGCCCTAGCTACCCTAACACCTAAGGATTTCAAAAACAAGTTCATCTTGACTTTCCAAATAGGAAAGTTCAAGCCATCAAATTTGGGAGGGGATTTAATGCTAGAAAAATCCATGGATGCCATGAATGCACAATATATAAGATGCACAAAATAAAATACAACAAATGAATATAGCCAAATGTATGGATCTCCCTAAGGTTGTGAGACTAAGTTGTAGGGTTAGGCTCTGATACCAATTGAAATCACCTAGAGGGGGGTGAATGAATAGGTGATGGCTATATGATAATGGCAATTATGCGGAATTTAAAAAAATTAACTCTAAACAATTATCACAATACAATATTTCTTGCAAGTAAAAGACAATGTAAAATTGCAAGTAATAAAAGAGATAGAGTTAGAGAAATTTGAGCAAACGCAAACACGCCGATATGTTTCCGAGGTTCGAGCCACGCTCTACGTCCCCGCCTTCACACTTGAAGGATTTCCACTATTGAGGATCCCACCGGATCAACAATACAAGGACAACACTTGTCCGCCTCCCGTGATGACACTTCACCACCTTGAGCACACTAGCTCGCCTTGAGGCCGATGCCTCTACAACTTCACTCAATTACAATGGAAGTGATCACACTTGACCACTTTACAAAAGAGCTCACTAAGCACAATCCTAGAACCAAATAATAGACTTAGAGTATGGGATTGTGTAGTGCAAAACTAGAGAGAAGTAGAGGAATAGGCTCCAAGAAAGGGTGATGGAAATTTAGGCTTTGGAGAGAAAAATCTTTTCTTTTGAAAACTTTGGAAATCTTTGAAACTTTTGTAAAATTGCACTTGATAGCTCTAAAATCATTAGTCATATCATATGAAGTGACCACCTATTTATAGGGGTCAAAAACTGCTCAAGAGATTCGTTGGAGACAAATCCCAAAAGTCAAAAAGTCAGAAAAAATAGCTGTTGAGTCTGTCAGAATTTTTGACAGACTACCGGTCGACCGGGTCGGTCGACCGCCAACGGTCAAAATCCGACCGTTGGGGCTCACCGGTCGACCGGGTCGGTCGACTGGCAATTTCCAGAGAGCAGCAGGTTGGGGTCGGTCGAGTATCGGTCGACCTCCGGTCGACTGATACACATGCACATTTGTGCATGTCGGTCGAGTGCCGGTCGACTGCCGGTCGACCGGTCACTGTGAATTTCTGAAAAATCAGAATTCACAGACCTGGACAATTTTGGATTTTGGTTTTGGGTCTTGGCTAAAATGTTTGGTCTTGAAAAATCATAGAGTATGAGCATGTGTCATACTACTATCAAGGTAAAATACTTGGTAAAAATTCTTTGATAAAAACTTGATTTTCAATGAAATGTTTTTCCCAAAAACTAGTCTCTCTAAAATCGTATTTCCAAAATAGATATGTTCAACTAAAACTGAGTTTGGAAATAGAAATAGAAATTATTTTGAAGCCATAAACCACTCTAGAAAATGTGTGTGTTTGATATCCCATATCTCTACTTCTACTATTTAGTTTTGACAAAATATTCTAAAATGAAAATAAACAAAGTACAAATTGGATTCTTTAGCAAGTCTTGATCTTCTTCTTGAACTTTTCTTCAACGCAAATTCCGAAGCTTCCTATGTGCTTTAGCTGGGAATGCAAATGTTGGGCGAACTCCAAATTTGTGAGTCTTTTAGCGGAGTCGTCAAAATCTGTTTCTTGAGCCTGAAATACTTTAAAACAAGATTATTAAATACATAACTAAATACGTTTTGCTATCATCAAAATAAGGGATAATGGCCTTTGGGCCAACAAAAGCAACCGGTTGGGAGTCATCGCTTTAAGTTCGTTACATGGGTGGATTAGAAAGCCTAAGGAAAATTAAGAAAAAACCTATATATGTACTAACACATCTAATAGTCAATTAGTTAGGTATGAGGGCCTCAAGAGCCTTGATGCTTACACGAAAGAGAATTAGATGAGTTATACATATAAATATATATATATAATTATATATATATATATATATATATATATATATATTATATATATATATATATATATATATATATATATAGAGGCATGAGAGTCCAAGTTAAGGAATTCCTAGTAAAAATTCATAAGGATGCATATGATTTTTGGTAACGAAAAAGACTATACAAAATTCAGTTTTGATCCTTACCTAAATGAATAACAATTGACTTTATTAAGACTAAGTTTAAGAATGAATAAAAATGATAATCCTAAAACTTATAGACTACTTAGTCTCTTCAAACATATTTCGAATATTTTTCCTTTTTATGGATTTTGTGGGTGTAATCCGCTGAAAACCCTCACGAGACAACACTCGTCCTCTAGGGTAACCTAGGGGTTTAACGGCTTGTTGCACATGCTAGTGCAACCGTGATTCTTACGAAAGTGAGTTAGGTTAGATTAATTTTTCTTTTCTTTTTCTCTTTGATTTTACTCGAGGACGAGCAAAAAGATAAGTGTGGGGGTGTGATTGGTAGTGAAAAGTGCATTTTTATCATCATATTTACCATCACATTTTCATATTTATCATATAATTCTGCACATTTATTAATATTTTGTGATTTATTGTGTGCAGGCCTTGAGTTCTTATTTTAATAATAAATAAAGCCTAAAAGAAGCCCAAAAGCCCATATTCAAGCCTAAGTGCAAAAGTGCAAATATCAATTGTCAAAAGTGCAATACACAAGGCCAAAGTTGCAAATATTAAAGAAGAGGGAAGGATAGACTTCTATTCAACCCTAAACACTTGCGGGATGAGGATAAAAGTCAAATAAGGAGAATTTAAGATCACAAATTCGTGGATAAAAGATTTGGGATCTAGGTAACTTGATTCCCAAGTTATATCCAAATCCAAAGATTAAGAGCCAGGATGCAGCTTCCAGAAGGAAACGACCAGATGGACGGACCAGGAAAAGCCACGCGCCAAAGCGCGTGGCCAGCCGCCACCATAAGGCCGCGGAAACGCGGCCCAAGCCGCGTTTCCGCGGCATTTCAGTCTTATCCCGGGACCATGTTTCGTGGGAGAGTTGTGTTGGGACTCTACTACCTTCTGCACCTATAAATACCCCTGCACAGCAACCGTAAAGGGCGTCCAGAGGCAGAGCCAGAGGGCCAAATCTAGGGTTTTAGGTTTTCTTCTTCTAGTTTAGATTTCTTTTCTCTTTTGTAATTTCTATTTTTCCTTTTTGTAAACTGAGAGGAGATGATGTTCTCATGGAGGAAGGAGATCTACTTGTGCTGAGGGTGACAATCGGTGTAAGTTTTGCTTTTCCGCCATTGTTAAATAAATCGAATCGAGGTTCGTTCTTTTTTATTATGTTATGTTCTTTTATTCTTGTTGATTCTTGTGTATCTCGGTTTTTGTTCTTCTATTGTTATTTCTCTCTAATGTTTTGTGAACCGTGAGATCTGATTGCTTCGAGACTGCCTAGCCAAAGAAGAGCACTTGATGGCCTATGGAGATGAACAATCCTTCTTTAGATTGTCTTTTCTTTTCATAGTGTAGGTAGCAAAGGTGGATGATCCTATACGCCATACTTGCACGCCTTCCAAGACAGGGTAAGTCGTCGCGAACAGATCAAAGGTAAGCAAGGTAGAAGAGGTTTGTACGTGTTATAGTTTTCTTTTTTATTTCTTTAGTTTAGATCTCACACTACCATATTCTCAATTTCTTTTCTTCACTTCAATGTAAATATCACTTCTTCTTCTCCATCTTCTTTTTTCTAACTTAACATTAAAATAATAAAAATTTTAGAGATAACTTATTGACAAAGCTTCCATCGCTAGTCCCTCCCAGAGGATCACGACCCGCATAGCCACTGCTACCGCGGATTAGAATTGAGAACCTTGCACAACTACTTCTAAATCTAACATCTTTATTTTTGTTGCACAGGTAAATCTCAATCAGCTATCCATGAGTGCAAACTATATGTGTGCAAATACAAATGCAAATGTAGATTAGCAAAAACAAGGTCACACTCCTAGGTGGTCAAACCTAATATCAAGAGCGTAGGCTCTGATACCAATTGAAATCACCTAGGGGGGGTGAATAGGTGATGATGCTAATCAATTAAACTAACTGCAAAAATTAAAACTTAATTGCAATCAACACTTAATATAACCAACAAGTGTAGCCGAATACCCCGTGAAGGGCTCTGGACTAACTCCTCTTGATTCCTCTGAATAAGAGTTGAGGCGCTATATGAAGCTCTCGTGGTTAAGCACAAGTGAGGCACACACCAACAAGCCAAGCATATAATATGAATGAGCAATATGAAATGATGCAATGGCACAATATATAGAGAGAGAGAGAGAGTTAGAGTCAATGGATCAAGCGCAAACAATAAGATTTGTTTCGAGGTTCGAGCACCCAGCTCTACGTCCCCGCCTTCACCCAGAAGGATTTTGAATCCACTAGCTTGTCCACACAGGACTCCCACACAGGGAACCTCCACCGAGGATTTGGTTAACAGCAACCGGGAGTACGCAATTCCTCTCTTTACAAACACAACCTCTCACTAGAGGCTAGGCACAAAGCCACCAATATCAATCACCTCACAACTTGAGGGATAAGCATAAAGCCAAACAAGTATCACCTCACACTTGAGGGATACAACTCAATTGCACAACCTCCTCTACACCTAGAGGGAAAGGCACAAAGCCAAGTAATGATAAGGGTTTACAACTTGGTGGTATATCTCAACTACAAACCAATTCTTTTCCCACAAACACAGAGATCCTATAGATAGGATAGAATGAAGCACAAGTGTGAGAAAAACAACAGGAATGGAAATAAATACTCAAAGAAAATTCTTGGGAAAATCTAGAAATAAGAATGAAGAAGTTGAATCAAAAAACTTTTCCCAAAATACTTTTCTTTGATTTTCCAAACCCTAGAAAACACCAAATTAAATATAAACTTTTGAGCCCAAAACTTCTTTTGATTGCTGTAAAAACACTAGTAAGATCAGAAATTTAGCTCTCTAAAAACTTGTTAAAAACTATTAAGAGAAAACCCATTTTATAGCTCTTTAGAAAAACTAGCCGTTGGCAGCAATTATGGCCAGTTTTGACCTTCCGGTCGATCGGCCGGTCGATCGGCCAACGGTCAATTTTGACCGTTGCCAACTACCGGTCGACCGCCCGGTCAACCGGGCCCTGAACCAGAGAGCAACGGCTCTCTGGCCGTTGACCGCCCGGTCGACCGGAGCAACCCGAGAGTGGTTGCTTTTAGTCGGTCGATCGGCCCAAAAGGCTGGCTGCGTGCACGTTTGTGTGCACGTCGGTCGACCTATCCTGTCGACCGACTCTGTGTCCGGTCGACCGGTCCGTCGACCGCCAGAGCCTGGCAGGCAGCATTAAGGGGCTGAAATACTTAGTTTTTAATTGCCACATAAATTCCATAAAAACTCTAAAAATCCACAAAAATAGTTTTAACATAATACTTTGATATATAAAATTGTGTGAAAAATTTCAACACAAATTTCAAACTTTTTAAACCATTTTTGTGACTTATAAATTTTGCCGAAAACCAAAAACTGTATTTTCCTAAACTTGGATTTTTCAAATGAAAATCCGATTTTTTCAAAACCCATTCAAATACAAAAACATGATATAGAAACAACTTGAAGCTTGAAGCATGTTGTATATGGATATAATCCAATATATATAAAAGATATATATATATATATATATATATATATATATAATATATATAATATATATAATATATATATATATATATATATCATTGTTTTTGATATTAAATCCGAAAATATGTTTCATTTAAAACACTAAACTCCAAATACATGAATATGCATATCAAGATAAGTTTGTCTAAGATATAAAGCATACATGTATATAGAACATATCTAATATACATTAAACCAATTAAACTTGCTTGATATTAACTATTAATGAAAACCAAGATTGGTTAAACCAAAAACCGAAAACCAATATCCAAAACATGAGACGTGTGTGTGTTGTGAACTTGAGCATATCACACTATCTAATCTTTACAAATGGATCTAAACACAACTAAACTAAAGGTACCGAAGTCTTCTTGTAGAACTCTGTCTTCAAGCCGACTCGATCCAAACCGTGATCCACCGAGCTTGACTTCAATGAGTGCTATATATGATCTTTGATGCTCGAGCTCTTGAATCACCTTGTGAAAGCTTCCAAAACATCTTTGTTGGAGCTAAATACCTACTAATATCTTGATTAAGGATCTGAAACTAAACATCACAAGATTATTAGTAAACATAACTGCATGAGTTAGTCATCATCAAAACTAGAGTGGAAAGCCTTTGGGCCAACAATCTCTCCCTTTTTGATGATGACAAAACTCATGGAGTTATATATGCATGGATTAAGTTAAGCTTCAAAGAAGCTCCCCTTAACTCATGCATAGTAATAAACAATAAATATATGCAATGAATATTAAACATGAAAATGCATAGACATGCATAAAACAATATTCTTGAAATAATAAAACATTGATACCAAAAATAAAACATAAGAAAGGCTCTTGATATCAAAAACATGTTCTTTAAATAACACTCTTGATACCAAAAATAAGTAAGGCTCTTGATATCAATAAAAAACAAACTAATAAAAAAAACAAACTATGTTTCTAGATGCATATAAAACATGCATATAAACTCAAATACTTCTCCTCCTTTTGTCAATCATCAACAAAAGGATCAAAGAAAACAAAACAAAATGTTCTCCCCCTTTTTGTCTAAAACAAAATGATACCAATAAGGGGTGCAATCAAAACCAATATGATACCAATTAAAAATATGTCAATGAAGTGCATATTGATACCAATTGAAAGTGAACATAAAAACATTTAAGAAATGCCTTCCAATTGAAAGTAAATGAGGTATTGAAAACAAGTTTCAATCAAACATTTTATATCAAAATGAAAACATATACCAATTGATAGTAAAAACAAAATCTTGATACCAATTGATAAGTAAACAAATAACATCTTGATACCCATTGAAGGTATTTTCTTTATAAGAATATGATACCAAATTAAAAATCAATATTAATTTTTCAATCATTTTTCATCATAAAGTATGGGAGTGGAATACAAAACCAATGGAAAACAAAATACCAATTGAAAGATGAAATACGAATTTTCTCCCCTTTGTGAAATACCAAATAAAACGATGCATAAGCTCGTATTAGGATACCAATTGAAAACTAATCAATTGAAACATGATAGTCATTAAAAAAAATCAAGCTTATCATAATCAAAATTTGTGCTCCAAGATATAGGGATATAATAAGCACAAATAAGACAAATATATATGTATGAAAAATTTTAATACCAATCGAAATTGATACTCTTTGAAGTGAAAGCATACATACAAAAAAAATATATGAGTATACCAATTTGAAACAACAATAATATCAAGTGTATATCGCATAATCCCTTTCCACCATTTCATGCACAAGTTTAAAAGGATTTTCAATATAAGAGCATACAAGGCATGGTCGCCCAACTAACCGCCCGTAAATGGGTAGGGTTTTAATAATAGATTTGAAAATAGGTTTAGCATATTTGAAACTCTACCATATGAAGAATACGAACTAGTTAATGAAAAACTTGTGAAATAGTACGAAATCCTTCAAGTAAGGAATAAAACAAAATTATATTTCATGAAAAAAATGTAAATCACATGGTCACTAAACACTCAAAGTCCATAAAGCTTATATCATACTCATGAAAACAAAATCATGAGAAACCAATAAGTAATGTGAGTGTACAAGTTTTGTGTGAAAGACATAATCATGAAAATAGTCAATTTAGCTCAATTTTGGATTTCCTTTAAACATGAAAACATGAAAATCGTCAAAACTAAATTTATTAAAAACAATTTATACTTCAAGGCATATGTATGTTTTGACAAAGAAGGAAGTATACATACATATCCCTAAATACAATTGAGTCAGTAATAAAGATTTGCATGAAAAGCAAATGACTCAAGGGTATATATGTATATCTTAAGATTTGGCAAAATAGACATATACATGAAGTGAAAACACATGATCATAAAACATGTCTAAGATGGGGAATAAAAGTTAAAATGCATGAATCATCAAAACTAGGCTATACCATCTAATAAGTACAAATGAGCGTTCAAGTACAAACATGTAATAATCTATTTGTGGCTCATTAGTTGTACAAGTATATATCAAGTCTTAATGAAAACTAACATTCAACATGTAATCAAATAATGAAGCATAGAAAACAAAAACTCGTAGACATACATATGATCATTATGACAAATGCACATCAATAGATCTATGATATACATAATAGCTAAACAATGGTGAGAACACAGTAAATATGGGTCCATATAAACATGGGTGTCTCAAATACTAATCATGTATATCACTAATCTAATAAACATGGCATGTGGCACAATGAACAATAAAACAAGACATGCTATAAATCAATCAATATGAAAAGCATGCAAACAATAAAGAAGGAGTAAGAGACCGTTACCAAAAACTATAAGGCAACTCTCCATGTCTCCAAAACAAAGTGGTCCTTCCACCAAACTCCCCTTGAAAGTGATGCATCCAAATTGTCCTCTTTTAAGCTCGGAACGCATCCACCTCAAGGCACCATCACTCTCACGTCATGCGAGAGCCCACACCTACATCAAATATAATAGGGGTGGTCTTTTGTACCCACACTCTTTGGGTCCATGGGGATTAGCACCTTTCCTAACCCAAACAAACTTAGTTGCTAAATTTTCATCATGTATCTTATCATAGCAAAATCTAGCAAGGTGGCCCTTACGTCCACAATGTGTACAAGTGTACACATGAGCATACATATGATGTGTGTGACCGTGAGGAGCATGTTTATGTCGTGTATGGTGTGCATGCATAACAGGAACTTATTTCTTTCGAAACAAAGATTCCAACCGTATATGATTTATGGCACAATGGCTCAGAGTGGAGCCCAAACAATCCACACTTTTCTTCAGATCATTTATATCATTTTCAATACGAGAAGATAAAGTGGAGCATGCAATAGGTAAACTAGGTGAAGCTACACTAGCATGACAAACATGAGTGTCAAAATCATTTTGCAAAGAAATATTTTTCTTTAAACACTCTTTCAACTCTTGTGAAATTAACTCAACTTTGTTTTTCAAGGAATTATTCTCTTTTAATACAAAATCAATTTTTCAAGTTAAATCCTTATTTTTCATCAAAATATATTCACAATCATTTTTACTTTTCAAAATTTTGTTTTCATTAAGTGCAAGAGAAGTTGTGATTTAAATGAGTCAAGTTCACTTGAAATCTCATCACTTTTTTGCAAAACATTTTCAAGTTTAGAAGATAAATTTTTATTTTCTTCTTTTAAAACAAGATTTTCTTTTTTCAAAAGTTTATATTTTGAAATCAAATTTTCACAAATTTTATCAAGTTCATCATTCATAGCTTGTGCTTCTAAACATTCATGGCAATAGGAACTAGTGCTAGCATCAAGTTGAGATTCCGATTGTACCTCAAGGGAGTCATTCCCTTGGACCGTGAAGGAACGTTCATCGGACTCATCTCTTCTAGATCTCCTCATCTTATCGAAAATCTTTGGTAGCTTGGGAGAAGTCAAAATGCTCCATACTGCAAAACCCGATTCATAGTGAGAAAACACCTGTAAGTAATCTTTATGAATAGATGCTCTAAGTGCCTTTAGGGCTATTGCATTGGCCTCTATATGCTTGCTATTACTAAGGTAGGATTCCTTGGTAATGGCAAGGTGAACCTTATATCCTAGGACTTTCAAATGACAACTCATCATAACCTTCCATATATCTAGTTTAGACTTATCAAACATGGGAGGGCTATCCAAGAGTGCAAACTATATATGTGCAAATACAAATGCAAATGTAGATTAGCAAAATCAAGATCACACTCCTAGGTGGTTAAACCTAATATCAGTAGCGTAGGCTCTGATACCAATTGAAATCACCTAGAGGGGGGTGAATAGGTGATGATGCTAATTAATAAACTAAATGCAAAAATTAAAACTTAATTGCAATCAACACTTAATGTAACCAACGAGTGTAGCCGAATACCCGTAAGGGCTCTGAACTAACTCCTCTTGATTCCTCTGAATAAGAGTTGAGGCGCTATATGAAGCTCTCGTGGTAAGCACAAGTGAGGCACACACCAACAAGCCAAGCATATAATATGAATGAGCAAATGAAATGATGCAATGGCACAATATATAGAGAGAGTTAGAGTCAATAGATCAAGCGCAAACAACAAGATTTGTTTCGAGGTTCGAGCACCCAGCTCTACGTCCCCGCCTTCACCCAGAAGGATTTCGAATCCACTAGCTTGTCCACAAAGGACTCCCACACAAGGAACCTCCACCGAGGATTTCAGGTAACAACAAACGGGAGTACACAATTCCTCTCTTTACAAACACAACCTCTCACTAGAGGCTAGGCACAAAGCCACCAATATCAATCACCTCACAACTTGAGGGATAAGCATAAAGCCAAATAAGGATCACCTCACACTTGAGGGATACAAGCCAATTGCACAACCTCCTCTACACCTAGAGGGAAAGGCACAAAGCCAAGTAATGATAAGGGTTTACAACTTGGTGGTATATCTCAACCACAAACCAATTCTTTTCCCACAAACACAGAGATCCTATAGATAGGATAGAATGAAGCTCAAGTGTGAGAAAAACAAAAGGAATGGAAAATAAATACTCAAAGAAAATTCTTGGGAAAAACTAGAAATAGAATGAAGAAGTTGAATCAAAAAACTTTTCCCAAAAACACTTTTCTTTGATTTTTCAAACCCTAGAAAAACACCAAATTAAATATAAACTTTTGAGCCCAAAAACTTCTTTTGATTGCTGTAAAAATACTAGTAAGATCAGAAATTTATCTCTCTAAAAACTTGTTAAAAACTATTAAGAGAAAACCCATTTTATAGCTCTTTAGAAAAACTAGCCGTTGGCAGCAATTATGGCCAGTTTTGACTTTCCGATCGACCGGCCAACGGTCGAATTTTGACCGTTGCAAACTACTGGTCGACCGCGGTCAACCGGGCCCTGAACCAGAGAGCAACGGCTCTCTGGCCAGTCGACCGCCCGGTCGACCGGAGCAACCCGAGAGTGGGTTGCTTTCAGTCGGTCGACCGCTCGGTCGACCGGCCCAAAAGGCTGGCTGCGTGCACGTTTGTGTGCACGTCGGTCGACCAACCTGTCGACCGACTCTGGCTCCGGTCAACCGGTCCGGTCGACCGCCAGAGCCTGCCAGGCAGCATTAAGGGGCTGAAACACTTAGTTTTTAATTGCCACATAAATTCCATAAAAACTCTAAAAAATCACAAAAATAGTTTTAACATAATACTTTGATATATAAAATTGTGTGAAAAATTTCAACAAAATTTCAAACTTTTTGAACCATTTTTGTGACTTATAAATTTTGCCGAAAATCAAAAACTGTATTTTCCTAAACTTGGATTTTTCAAATGAAAATCCGATTTTTCCAAAGCTCATTCAAATACAAAAACATGATATAGAAACAACTTGAAGCATGTTGTATATGGATATAATCCAATATACATAAAAGATATATATATCATTGTTTTTGATATTAAATCCGAAAATATGCTTTGTTTAAAACACTAAACTCCAAATACATGAATATGCATATCGAGATAAGTTTGTCTAAGATATAAAGCATACATGTATATAGAACATATCTAATATACATTAAACCAATTAGACTTGCTTGATATTAACTATTCATGGAAACCAAGATTGGTTAAACCAAAAATCGAAAACTAATATCCAAAACATGAGACGTGTGTGTGTTGTGAACTTGAGCATATCACACTATCTATTTTTACAAATGGATCTAAACACAACTAATCTAAAGGTACCGAAGTCTTCTTATAGAACTCCATCTTCAAGCCGACTCGATCCAAACTGTGATCCACCGAGCTTGACTCCAATGAGTGCTATATATGATCTTTGATGCTCGGGCTCTTGAATCACCTTGTGAAAGCTTCCAAAACATCTTTGTTGGAGCTAAACACTTAGTAATATCTTGATTAAGGATCTGAAACTAAACATCACAAGATTATTAGTAAACATAACTACATGAGTTAATCATCATCAAAACTAGTGTGGAAAGCCTCTGGGCCAACAATTTGAAATGAAGCATACATATATAGAAGACAAAATATAAGTATATACAAAATAAATATTAATTGAGATATCAATTGAAAATAACAATGTAAATCAAGTATATAACTCATAATTACCACCCTTTTATGCACAAGATAAAAGATTTTTCAATAAAGCTTGCAAGGCATACTCGCCCATCCATCCTCCCTTAAAGGGGTAGGTAGGGTTTTCGAAAATAATTTTGAGAATATTTTAGTATTGAAAATTACTACCAAATGAAGAATAATAACTAGTTAAAATAATTTTGAAAACTAGTTAAAGATCCTTAAAAACATGAAACCAAATCATATGTATATCATGAAGCATACTAAATACATAAAGTTTGACACTTGAAATTTATAAGGCTTATAAAGACTCATGAAAACATAGTCAAGAGAAAACAAATTAAATATGAGTGCACAAACAACATGTGAATAGCATATTCATAAAAATAGTTAATGAAGCTCAAAAATAAATATTACTTAAGAAAGTGAAAAACACACAAATATTTATTTGTCATAAAAAGATGAAAAACATAAAATCCATTTTTCTTCTTAAAACAAACTTCTAGGTATATATATGATTTATCCAAAACTAACAATATGCATACATATCCCAAACATAAAAAGAGTCTATGACATAATTTGCATGAAGGCAAGAGACTCAAGAGACATACATGTATATTTATTAGATTTGAATACAAAATACATATACATGAAGTAAAACATGAAAATTGGCAAAACAAGTGTAAATGAGAAAATCATCAAAACTAGGCTATACATGTGCATATAGTGAGTACAAATGAACAATGAAGTGCAAACATATATGAATCAAATGTTGCTCACTACTTGTACATGTATATATCCAAGTTTTGATAAAAACTACATTTAAACTAGTGTTTACCACATGAAGCACAAAACAATAAAACATGAACATGCTAAAAATATCATATATGAAATGGCATGTAAATAAACTAGGAGTTTAGAGATAGTTACCAAACCAAAGAACTATGCTTTAATTCTCCAAAACATGGTGGTTGTCCCATCAAACCTCCTTGATAGCGGTGCATCAAATGTGTGTCCGTCAAGTCCATGTGCATCCACCATCAAGGCACCAATCCTCTCACGTTTTATGAGAGCCCGTACCTACATCAAATACAAAAAGTGAGGACTTTGGTACCCATTATCTTTTGGGTCCTCGGGGGTTAGCATTGTAAGGAGCCCAAATATGCTTGTTAGCAAAATTTAAAACATTTATCTTATCATAACAAAATTTTGCTAAATGGCCTTTGCGGCCACAATGTGTATACTAGTACACTCTAGGATGCATATGTGTATGAGAGTGATCATGACGTGTAAAGTGTGCATATGCATGATGTGGGTGTTGTGCATGAGAAACTTGTTTCTTTGAAAACAACGTTTCCATTTCTTATGGTTAAATACACAATCGCTCAAAGTTGAGCTCAAACAATTTATTTTATTTTTCAAAAATTTAATCTCATTTTGATTAATAGTGGCATGTAAAGCATGGTGAGAATGAGAATCATTTTTCTTTTTCTTTTTAGAAACATTTTCTTTTTCTTTTTCAACAATTTTTCTTTTCAAAGAAGTGTTTTCTTGCAAAGCAACTTCTTTTGTTTTTCCACCAAAATAATTTTATTTTTCAAAGTAGTGTTTCCTTCATAAAGATCATTCAATTTAGAAAGTAAGAAAACATTTTTATTTTTAAAATTTCATTTTTTTTCAATGCATGTAACTTTATTTTTAAAAGAATCATTTTCTTTTAATATGCAATCAAATTTCTTTTTCAAATTCTTGTTATCCTTTTTAATCATGTCATATTTTTCAAGTAATTGTTGACAAAAAGAGGCAAGCTCATCATATGACATATCAACATCTTCATCTAGCTCGGATTTGGTGTTTACCTCAAGGGAGTTATCCCCTTGGACCATGTAGCACACGTTGGAAGCGTCACTTCCAACATCCGAGTCGCTCCCCGCATAATATTGTTCTTTTTCGCCAAGGGAGAGAATTGTGTTCCATACTACAAAAGCCGAATCAAGATTAACAACCCTAGATAAATAATCATCATTTAGGGTGGATCTTAAAGCATGTAGGGCTTTTGTATTAACCTCAATATTTTTGCTATTTAAACAATAAGAATCTCTAGTAGTAGAAAAATAAACATGAATCCCTAAGGCTTTGAGGTATAAAGACATCTTAACCTTCCAAGTTTGGATGTTAAGAATGTCAAATGTGGAAGGTGACATGAAATCCATGGTGTGTGTACAAATATTATGATTAGTTATAAAATGAGGATCTTTAACTCTAAGTTGTAAGACCCAAATCAAGAGCACGTGGCTCTGATACCAATTGTAAATCACCTAGAGGGGGTGAATAGGTGATGAGCTAATATAATGATCAATTAATGCGGAATAAAAACTTATTAAACTAAACACCACGTATAACACAAGAGTGTAGCTGAATTCCCCGTGAAGAGCTCTGGACTAACTCCTCAAGATTCCTCTAAATAAGAGTTGAGGTGCCGCGTTGGCTCTCTTGGTTGAATACAAGTGTTAGCAAACAATCCCCAAGCATATAACAATTAAGCACATAATATATCAAGCCTATAAAGATAAAGACAATATGAGCATGCAAGATATAATGACAAGTAAGAGATAGAGAGAGCAATCGCAAACACGGGAGATTTGTTTCGAGGTTCGAGCACACTTGCTCTACGTCCCCGCCTTCAACACTATGAAGGTTTTCCACTAAAATCGATCCCACCAGATCACTTGGTGCCGCAACACCTACAAGCTCTTCGGACTCTCTAGTCCCTTCACTCGTTCCCGCAAGAACACACTGCAAGCCCACTAGCTCAACGAGGCCGAACCTCAAACAAAGAGTTCCACACGAACTCGAAACACTGCGAACCCGCAAGTCCGCCTCCTCAAAGTACAAAGTAGAACTTTGGTGATCACAATACTTTGATCACCTAAAATCCTCTCACAACAAAGATCCCTATAGGTAGATATAACAATGCAAAGCTCAAGTGCTGTGTGAGAAAACTAGGATTGAAATGGTGGAGGAAAACTCAAGAAAATCACTTTTCAATACACTCTTAAAATCTCTCCTTTTGATATGACAATTTTGGCTCTTAAACAAGTGGAGATAAACACCTAATAGAGTTGGAAAAACTGGCTCAAAACCCACTTCAAAATCTTGTCTGAAACAACTCCCAATTGGGGTATATATAGGCCCCCAAGAGAATCTGCCCGTTGGCAGCTGACTAGGCCCAGAATGGCCTTCCGGTCGACCGGCCGGTCGACCGGCCAACAGTCAAATTTCTGACCGTTGAGCCTTTCGGTCGCCGCCCGGTCGACCGGGCCCTGAACCAGAGAGCAACGGCTCTCTGGCCGGTTGACCGGGGCCAACTCGAAAGTGGGTTGCCTTCAGTCGGTCGTCCGTTCGGTCGACCGGCCAAGTGATATGGCCATGTGCACGTTTTGTGCACATCCGGTAGACCGCTCCAGTCGACCGGCTCCTGGTCCGGTCGACTGGTCTGTCGACCGCCAGAGCCTGGCAGGCTAAATTAGGGATTAGAAAACTAGGATTTTTTATTTTAAATTAATTCTCATAAATTCACGAAAAATCTATAAAAATAGTTTCAGTGTAATACTTTGATATACAAACATGTTTGAGCAAAATCAAAACATGTTAGAAATATTTTGTACTATTTTTGTAACTTAGAAATTTTGGCTAAAAACAAAAACTGCATTTTTTCAAATTGGTTTTTCCAAAACTTCTCCAAATATAAAAATAAGATATTTTAAATACTTTTAAAGCATAGAGTGTATGGATATGATCCACTACACATACATGATGAAATATCTATATTTTTACAATAAGCACTAAATATGATTTTGGTTAAAACATATATACTTTGAATTCTAAAAACCAAACCGGTATTTTGTCAAAATGAAAAGTCTTTTTCAAAATGAAAATTCTTTTATGAAAGCTCATCTAAATCAAGAGTCTGTGTATATGATATACTTGACCAATCCACCAACTATTCTATCCTTTACATTTTAATCTAAAAACAAAATCTTAAAACAAACCAAGACTCAAGTCTTGATCTTGAAGGTCTTCACTTGAAGTCTTCACATCTTCTTGACTTGGTCCAAACTTGATCCAAAGAGTTAGACTCCTCTTGAGTACTTGATGTGGTCTTAATGCACAAGCTCTTGAATCAAACCGTGCTAGCTCCAAAACTTGACTTTAAATCCTTTGTTGAAGCTACACACGTACTAAGATCTTGATCACAAATCTGAGACTAAATAAACACAAGATCATTAGTACTATAACTACATAAGTTGATCAACATCAAAACTAGAGTGATGGGCCTTTGGGCCAACACTTATTGTAGCCGAAAAAGTCACTTGGCTAAATTTTGTTTTGATAGAATAAATGCCTCAAATAATCATGTTTGGGTTCGTAAGGCTAACATTAAAGGACCCAAGAAAATTTGGGTACCAAAATCAACAAATATGTTACATGATGTAGGTACACTCCAAAGCTCCACAACATAGGGAGCAGTGGTATCTTGATAGTGGTTGCTCAAGGCACATGACATGGGACATCAACAACTTTGCAACCCTATCAAGATACCATGAAGGTGGCACCGTTACCTTTAGAGATGACTCCAAAGGAAAGATTGTTGGTATAGGTAACATCAAACTTGGTTCATCTTCTTTGATTGAAAATGTTGTTTTAGTTGATGACCTCAAGCATAATCTCTTAAGTGTTAGTCAATTTTGTGATAAAGGTTTTAAAGTGATTTTTGATAACTTAGCTTGCAATGTATTTGATAGACAAACTAATGCATGTATACTTTTCGAATTTCGTGAAAACAATATATACATGATTGATATGTCTAATTTATAATGTAATGCCACATGTTTGAATGCCTTCAATGAAGACTCTTGGTTATGGTATAGGAGACTGGCCAAATTTTTTGACCATCTATCTAGAATCAATAACAAGGAAGTGGTGAAAGGTATTTCCTTGTTTGAAATTTGAAAAGGACCGCATTTGCGATGCATGCCAACTTCGGAAACAAACCAAGTCCTCTTCAAATCCATCAAGGATATCATGACATCAAGACCTTTAGAGTTAATCCATATGGATTTATTTGGTCCTACTAAAATCAAAAGTCTAAGTGGAAATCGTTTTGCTTTTGTATTGGTTGATGATTTTTCTCGTTTTACTTAGGTTTTCTTTTTAGAACATCAAAATCAAGCCTTTTTATATTTTCAAATGTTTAGGAAAAGAGTTGAAAAGAAAAAAGATTCTTCAATTTTACGTATAAGGAGTGATAGAGGTGCTGGATTCATTAACCATTCCTATATCACCTATTGCGAAGAACATGGAATTAAATATGAATTATCTTGTCCTAGAACTCCACAACAAAATAAAGTAGATGAGAGGGAAAATCAAACACTACAAGAAATGGTTAGACTATGATAAATGAATACAGTCTCCCTCAATACCTATGGGCCGAGGCCGTAAACACATCACGTTACATATCAAATAGGATTTACTTTTGGAAAAACACTTCTAAAACTTCTTTCGAAATTTACTATTCAAGAAACCCAATTGTTTCTTATTTTAAAGTATTTGGTTGTAAATGTTTTGTTTTAAATACTAAAGATAAGTTAGGTAAGTTTGATGCAAAATCTTATGAAGCTATTTTCGTTGAATATTCTAACACAAGTAAAGCCTATAGAGTCTTCAATAAATCTACTGTGACTATTGAAGAATCTATACATAGAAAGTTTGAGGAATCTAATGTTTTTATTGAGAATGTTGTAGAAATAGATTTCTTAGGTGAAGACATGGAGAGAATAACCTTGAAGGACTCACCTATAGAAGAAGACAAGCCAAAGAGTGATGTGCAAAGTGAAATTCAAGAAGTTGAAGTGGAGCCAACACAACCACTTTCAAAAAATTAGAGATTCACTTCATATCATCCCAAGAATCTCATTATAGATGATGTATCAAAAGGGGTAACTACTCGTTCCAAGCTCCATATCTTTGTGGCCATTATACTTTTAATTCTCATTTTGAACCAAAGAACATCCTCAAAGCCAAGGGCGACTCATATTGGTTGCTTGCCATGCAAGAAGAGCTCAATCAATTTGAGCGCAATTAAGTTTGACATCTTGTCCCTAGACCCCATGATAGACCAACAATTGGCACTAAATTGATTTTTCGGAATAAGTTGGATGAGTCAGGCAATGTTGTTAGGAATAAAGCTAGGTTAGTGGCCCAAGGTTACACCCAAATTGAAGGTATCGATTTTGAGAAAACATTTGCACTTGTAGCATGGCTTAAAACCATACGGATAACACTTGCTTTTGCTTCCTATAAAGATTTCAAATGTTTTCAAATGGATGTCAAAAGCGCATTTTTAAATAGTTTTATTGAAGAGGAGGTGTATGTTGAACAACCCTCGGGTTTTGTTGATCCGACACATCCGGATTTTTTTTCAAACTAGACAAAGCTTTATATGATTTAAAACAAGCTCCTAGAACTTGGTATGAAAGACTGTCCTCATTTCTTATTTCTAATAGTTTTGTTAAAGGAAAAATAGATACCACTTTGTTTATTAAACATGTTGATAATGATATTCTTATTGTTCAAATATATTGATGATATTATATTTGGATCTACTAATGAAAAACTTTGCAAATATTTTAAATCATGTATAAATGATGATTTTTGAGATGTCTATGATGGGCGAATTTAACTACTTCCTTGGACTCTAAATCAAGGAAAGGAGTGATGGGATTTTTATAAATCAAGCCAAATACACGAAAGAACTCATCAAGAAATTTGGGCTTGAAGGGGCAAAGACAAGCAAAACTCCCATGGCTACCACAACAAAACATGACAAGGATGAACAAGGTATAAATGTAGACATTAAATTCTATCATAGCATGATTGATAGCTTATTATATTTAACGGCTAGTTGGCCGGATATTATGTTTGGTGTTTGTCTATGTGCTATATTCTAATCTTGTTCTAAAGAGTTCTATTTGATTGTGGTAAAACACATTATTAGATATCTTAAGGGCACTATTGGAATAGGTTTGTGGTATCCGAAGACCGGACAATTTTCAATGACGAGTTTTTGGATGCTGACTATGCGGGTTGTAGAGTGAATAGGAAGAGTGCAAGTGGTACCTGTCCGTTTCTAAAAAATTGCCTTGTTTCATGGTCTTCCAAGAAGCAAAATTCTGTAGCCCTCTCAACCGTCGAGGCGGAGTATGTTGCGGCCGGCGCTTATTGTGCACAAGTCTTTTGGATGAAAATACTCTCTTTGACTATGATTTGCAATATAATCATATTAAGATATTTTGTAATAATACTAGTACTATTCATATGACTAAAAATGTAAATCGACATAGTAAGAAAAGCACATAGAAATTCGATATCACTTCCTTAGAGATCATTATGAGAAAGGTGATATTAAAATTGATTATATTTTTACCGATTTTCAACTTGCAGATATTTTTACCAAACCTCTAGATTATAATAGTTTTTTATTTATTTGTGGTGAATTAAATGTCTATATTGTGGATTCATGAGTTTTTACACTTCAAAATATTTTGTTGGCTTTACACTTTTTGATGCATGACAAAAAGGGGGAGAAATATTTTGAGTTATTATTCTTTACCATGTACATTTGTAAAGTTCATTTGTAAAGCTTATTTATTTTATATATACATTGCATGACTTGTTCAAATTAAATTCAAGTCATAATGTTTCTTTTCTTGTTCTTGATAGATAGCATGATTTGAGGGGAAGCTTTTCATGCTCTTTCACATTTTTAAAAAATAACTCATATATTTTGTCATCATCAAAAAGGGGAGATTGTTGGCCCAAGGTTACAATCACCCGATTTTATGGTTTCGAAGATAACAAAACATATATAGTTATTTGTACTAATCAAGTTTAAGTGTTTAAGATTATTTCAGGGCTCTAAGGATTCAAGAAATTTCTTTCTCAAAAGGAAAGTGTTGTAAACTCAAGAAGACTCAAATACGGGATTAGAACTCTGTACACTCAAACGATACAAATGAAAAAACCCAATTGAAGATCTTATAGTCACCTAGACCCTTATAAGATTTTAATATGTTAAAGAGTAAAATATGATAGAAGTGCTCAAGAAGTTACACACACAAAAATACATGTTTTCAAATATACAAGTTTTAGGTAGTATTGGTTTTGTTGCATGTTTGGTATTAATACATGTTTCATAATTTTTCAAATTTTTATATCAATTTAGAATATGTATATTCTCTCCTATACTATGCTACATGACCCTTAAACCAATACAAAATATTTTAAAATTGTTTAAAGTTCAAAAAAATCTGTTTTACTTTATTTTAGGCCAGAACGGTCGACCAGCCGATCGATCGTAGCTATTACAGGCCAAAACAGTCGACCGGCCGGTCGACCCGGCCTTTTGGCCAAGGGCGTGCACGCTTGTGCACGTTTGTCGGTCGACCGACCAGTCGACCGTCAACTCCTGCGGTTAACCGACTAAAAGATCATTGCTCTTTGTTTGTGTCGGTCGACCGGGTCGGTTGACCGACAGTTCAAAAATTTCTTTTTCATAACCTGCGGTCGACCGAGCCAACGGCTATTTCCCAAGTGACATGTCGGTCGACCGGCCAGTCGACCGGCAGTCGTTCAGGTTGGCATAACGGCTATATTTTGAATTTGTTTTGATTTTAACAAATTCCAATGGTCTTTTTTTGTTGTCAAGTGGTCAAACTCACCCCAAATGATCTAACAACACTCTTGAATGTTAATCATGCTTTGCCTATAAATAGAGGGCATGTGTTTTGATTTTCAGTAAGAAAAATATCCAAGTTTTCAAGAGTTTTCAATAGAGAAGTGTTTCATAGCTTTCTTTTTCAAAGTTCTTATTTTTCAAAAGCTTTTTCAGTTGGTTTTAAGTCTTCTAAATCGCTTCAACTGAACTTCTTCTCTCACTTAGCTTCTTGAGCCTAAATTCATACTCTACTTTTAAGAAGTTGTAAAAGATTGTTTATGGTCTTGCTAGGTCACCAAGTGCCTCATAATCTATTATCTTGTGGTTCCTCTTATGTGGAGATAGAGTTGTTGGAGTTGGGTACTCCGGTCTTGAGTAAACCAAGTTGTAATCCCTTTGGTATAAGGCTCCTTTGTGGAAGTTCCCTTAGTGGATATAGTGAAAATCCTTGAAGGCGGGAACGTAGAGCAGCAGCTCGAACCTCGAAATAAATTTTCTTGTGTTTGCGTTTGATTTTATCTTGCTCCTTATTGCTTTACATTCATATACTTGTGATATTATTTGTCATGCTTTTGATTATAACATTCATTTCATCTTCTTGCATTTTTGGTTTATACTCATATCAACAAGAAAGAAATCAAGCACCTCAACTCATCATGTAGAGGAATCAAAGAGGAGAAGTTATAGAGCCTTCACTAGGAATTCGGCTTCAATTCTTGTTTGAGTGACCGCTTGCATAATACATCTTAACTAGTTTTTAAAAGTGCATTTGATTAGCATAACATTTATTCACCCCCCTTTAGGTGTTTTCCAATTCTACCAACAATATATATTTTGTATAATTGATTTTAATTTCAGTAAAATGTTACTTTGACCCTGTTCACCCCCCTCTAGGGTCTGACAATTAGTATCAAAGCTTAGTACTCATTTATTTAGGCTTTACATCTTAGAGTTAAAGATCCATGTTAACTTTAATTGAAAATGGTTATTCTATTGATTTTCCCCTATTTTTCATGATTATTCATATGATCATTAGAGGATTAGAATTAAATTCTATATCCTATCCATGTATTTTAAACTTTAGGACATTACATAATTTGGTAATAGTGTTAGCTCTAAACTGATAAAGGAGTGGAACAAATTTGGAAAGAGACAAAGTGTTATGAACAAAATTATTTTAGATATTTGGATTTCTTCTCTTGGTGAAAGTCTTTCTAACAAACTTCTGTTAGCTCAAAAGCCCATCACTCTAGTTTTGATGATGATTAACTCATGTAGTTATAATATTAATGATCTTGTGTTATTTAAGTTTTAGATATTAGTCAAGATCAAAGTCAAGGTGTCTAGCGTCTTCAAAAGACTCAAAGTCAAGGTTTAAAACTAACATGCATTGATTCAAAAGTTCAAGCACAAAGAATACATTAAGAATTCAAGAGGAATCTAGCTCAAAGAAATCACATTTGGATCGAGTCAAGATGAGGAGAACGATCACATTTAGAAGAAGACTCTAGTTTGTAAACTTTTAGAAGTTTTATAAAAAATAATGTAGATTTGATTGCTCAAGATCTTACGCATATAGAAGTTTGATATTAGTTTTCAAAATTATTATTTAATAAAAAATGAGTTTAGTTTGTGTTTTAGTTTTATGAGAAGATAATATCAAAACAAGTTAATATTATTTTATATATGTATTGGACTTTATCCATCAACATTGGTGCTTCAAATGAGTTTGAGATACTTGTTTTTGTATTTATACAAGTTTTGAAAAATACTTGTTTTTCATTTATTTTTGGAAAAATAATTTTTAATGTATTTTTTATTTCAAAATTGTATTTGTCATCTCAAAAAGAAGTTCACATGTTTGTAATATGTGTGAATTTTTTATCACACATATTTATACTCATAGTATTTATATGAACTTATTTTTGTGAAATTTATAGAAATTTCTTGGATTTAAAAGAATTTTAGAAGATCAAAAGATAGTGTTTGGCCTAGGCCGTCGATCAGGTAGTCGACGGTGGTGTCACAAGTAAACTGGCTTGTGGACATGGTCGACAGAGTGGGTTGACCGATCGTGCAAACAAGCATCGGCTTGTGAACACGATCGACCATGCGGTCAACCGTTAGGCAGTTGAGCTGGACGATGAGCCGGGCGGTCGACCGCCAGTTGTGTAGAGCAGAATAGTATGCTCTTGACGGTCCGGGTGATCGACCGCTTGCTCCAATGACTAGTTTTCTAGTCATTGGGGGCCGATCGGGTAGTCGACTGCACTGCTTCCAAAAGCAACAATTTGTCTATAATGGCTAATTTTTGTTTTTTTTAATTTTGTTTTATTCCCAAACAACAATTTCTTACTTTATTTGGGTTTAAACTATTACGATTAAAATTATTATTGCTATTGTTATGATTATTTTAATTATTATTAGTAATATTGTTAACTATTATTGTTATTAATATTACTGTTATGTTTTGGTATTATTGTTGTAATTATTATTACTAGAGTATTATTATTAGTATTTTAATTATTATTTATTTATATTATTACATGGTTAATTATTATTATTATTTATCATCATTGTTATTATTAATATTATTGCCTGAATTATTATTTTTTCTCTTTGATTCTTTTCCCCATACCTATTTATTTAAACCCGAAACCCACCAACCTAATAATCTATAACCAAAAGCTCAACTCCCCATAATCCTATCTTAAATCAAATTCAAATCCTAGATCTTAACTACCAATCCAAATCCTATCTAATCAAATCTTTATCCTAGCAAATCAAATCATAAATCTTAACTAATCCTAATCTAAACCCTAACAAAAATCATATCTATTCTAACTTACACAAATCCAAATTTCATTTTCAAAATCATAACCTCAGTTAATTCTATCCAAACCATTAAGTCACGCAGTTCGAACCTAATTGAATTTCTGATTTTTAAAATCCCTAATAACCTATAAAAACCTAAACTACTTCTTTTATACCTCAAAAAAAATCATGACCCAACTCTTCCCACTTCTTTCTTTCTTTTCTCCTTAAGCGAAGCACGAATGAAAAGGAATCTCGAAGTGCAGAAATTGAGAAACATGTTAGGGAGATCAAACCCAAGTATGTAATCTATCTTCTCACAATTTATTTGATATAAATAGTTTATTAAAAATCATGTCTATACCATGACTATTCATGAATTTTTATACATCAAAACCCAACCATAAATCCAATTAAAATATATGTGAGAATATACCAACCCATAATTTTAATTCACATAAATTTTTTGAAATTCTTAAAAAGATAATAAAGCGGACCAGGCCTGGGCCTGGCCTGGTTTGGCCTGGGCCTAGCTGGGCCGGGGCTGCTGGATGTACAAAAAAGGGGGGGGAAGAAGAAAGAAAGGAAAAAAAATAAGAATTGCATAATAAAAATAATTAGCTAAAAATATCAAAAATAGAGAAAAATATAAACAATAGTCTACAATAATTCTACTTTTTATGATAAAAATTATAGATAAATAGCAACATGAATAAACTCAAATCACCTACTTTAAAATCATTTTCCCTTAATGGTAAATTCAGACCCGTTAAGCATTTTAATGTTAGTCAATTAATAATCTAACAATTAGAGATGGGTTTAAATTAAACTATTAAATTCATTAGACTTAGAGAACCATATTCCCAATCCCAAGCTAATTAATCAAGATTAAAACTCCTTAAAACTTCCATGTAAGCCATCTTTTAAAAAAAAATCTAACAATTCTATTGAAATAAACTATGTAGATTTATCGGGTGTTGACACTAAAAAAGATAAGATTTCCGACTGGCCTGAACAATGTCTAAACTCGTCGACATTTACAAAAGACAAGTGGCAGACAAGCTGACGACCAGTTTTTTACCCATCTCCGAGGGACAAATCAGTAACCTGAACTCTACTGAACCAGTGAAGCAGACAGTAAGCCTAGATTGTCTTTGAAGAGACCTAAGCAGGCCTAAAATACTAAGTTAGCTCAACACTTAGCATCACATGAGCCCAGGGGATAGCCTCACCTGAGAGGCTAAGTTTGTCTGACTTCGCCTTGGAGCTGTTCAAAGCTCTATCAGAGAGCTAACTTACAGCTTCGCTTGAAGTGCTCAGTTAACTCCGCAAAGAGTTAGCTTCGCTCGAAGCCACACGCAACCGCGCAGAGGGATGGTCGGTAGCTTAGCTACAGATGTTTATCCAGCCCCGCTGAAGAGCTTTCTTCTGACTTCGCCAGATGCTCCTTCCAGCTCCGCTGTGAGCTCGACGCGGCAGCTCCGCTGCGGGTCTGTTATGATCAACTTTAACCAATTAAATCTCCAGATGAGATCAAATCTATTTAGGATCAAACCTAATCAAGATCAAATTGAGATCAAATTGGGCAGTTGTTTACCATAATCCCTTGACTCTCCTAAAATAAGTAAAAAGATCAGGGGAGATCCTTCAAATATTTGAAAAGAATCAAAATGAATCAGGAGATCGACACTACCTATTATTTCTAACTTCATAGAAGCTGATCCTAACCTCGCGGCAAGGCTACTTTCCAAATTTAAACAGATTGACTTAATCTGTTTCCAGATTTACAAAGGGATAATTGTACCCGTGCTCTCCCTATAAATAACCCACCAGGGGTATATGAACACAGACACATAGAGATAGAGGCTGAAAGAAGGAGAAGAGACGGCTAAACAGAGAACTATTCTCTTGCTTTCAAGAATTCAGAGAACTACTTCTCTAATCAGGGTGCTAATACCTTAAGATCCTCCTCCCTCTCAAGGAATTTCTGGAACCAGACGAGAAGGAATTCCCAAGCGGAGGCAGTTTGAGAAGTAACAAGAGGGTTCTACCAACCTTCTGTTCTCCGATTTCCCGAACCAGGCGAGAAGGGAATCCCGTCAGGCAGCAGACTGACCGTCTGATCGATCGCATTGTCAAAGGGACAAAGTGGTCGCACGCTGACCAGACTCCTATTGGCACACTTCTCCAGAATTTCAAAGGAGATCTACTTGTAATCTTTTTATTGCCAAAGAGTTACTTGTAATTTAGCTCCTTGACCCCTCTTTGTAAGTTTTTCCCCTTTGCAAAATTAATGGAAAACAAGATGGCGGCTCCGCTGGGGACTGAATTCTCCAATATTGAGAATCAAGTGCCGCAATGCGATGAATAGACCTTCGGGTCTATTTCTGAGTTCAGGGAAGTTGGTGTGGCCAGAGCCCCTCTGGCTAAATCTGTTAAGTAAGTCTCTATGGAGACAGGTAAGGCTCTCTGCGAGCCTACCACGGTCTTCTGACGCAACAAGGAAGCAGGCCCGCAATGCAAGGGTTAGAATCTTCAGCCTGTTACTTTCGAAAACCTAGTCATTCACTTCGATGAAGGAAAATTTGAAGAGCTCCTCTCTGGGGGTTGTTCAATGCTCCGTGTATGAAAGCACAGAAAGGTCTCGATGGCTAAGATTTCGAAACAGAAACCGGTGGCAGAATCCTTCCAACTCCTCTCTGCCTCGTGTGTGGATAGTCAGGTTCTCTGCGAACCTAAGTCTCCTTTTCTAAAGCAGAAGTGGAGGCCAAGCAGAAAGCTCCATGCGAAGCTTCAGGCATAGTTACATCGATAGTTCATCTATCCCGTGAAGACAAAGGTAAGATGCCTGCCAGCTTCGTCGAGACCACTAGCCGCGAAGTTACAACAGCGACTTTACCTTCACCTAATTCTAGAGCAGTAACTCCTAGCGCCAGCTTCGTTCTTATAAACAAAGCTACTGATGGTGTGGCACGCACAGTACCTCAAGGTACGCATGAAGTTCCCGGCAGTCAAGCTAGAGCACCCAGCGATGCTAACCTCCTTCATAACAAGGAAGTGAACAGAGCACCACAGCGTGCTTCACCCCCCGGTTCCTCGAACGTCAAGCTCGCTCTTCGCAGCGGAGCTAAGGGATCGCCTTTAGGTGTTGACAGCGGTGCTTATGTAGCTTCAACACCCAAGGACATTCCCAAAGTTCTTAGCCGCGAAGCTAGTGCTAAAGCACTATCTAGTGCTAAAGCACTATCTAGTGCTAATCTCTTTAGCAGCAAGGCAACGGATAAAGCTCCACAGTGTGCTTCGCTCTCCAGTTCTTCAAGTACTAAGCTCGCTCTTTGCAGCGAAACTAAGGGATCATCCCTAAGTGTTGATAGCGGTGCTCATGCAGCTTCAGCACCCAAGGATATTCCTAAAGCTTTTAGCCGCAAAGATAAAGCTAAAGCACTATCTAGTGCTAATCACTTCTGCGGTGATGAAAAGAACAGGACATCGTCCTATGCGCAATTCAACAAAGCCTCTGCGCTAGATCGTTTAGGCCAGCCGGGTCTGACTTGCAAAAATTCTTGACAAGCAAACGAAAGTCAAAATCTTTCCGGACTTCTCCTTCCTGTTGTCAACAAGTGGGATGTCAGTTGGTGACAGTCCACTCGGTCCATTGCCGGCTAGGACTAATCCCCGCCACTCCTCCATGCTGACGATCAGTTTTTGATCGACTGTCGGTGCAAGCTCTGGTAAAACATCGCAAAAGGAGCATACCGCAAGATTTGCCCTCTACATCCGTTAATATGATCGGAAGGGGACGAGAGCTGCGTAGGGGCGGACGAGCGTCGCATGCCAATCCCTCTAGTTCCCCAGATCTGAATTATCGCCCATGTCTTAATGAATTCTTGGTACATAAAGAAGGTGTCTTCAGAAACACCAGATCTAGGGTTGCAATGCCCTACAGTTATGAACAGCCATCTTCCTCAACTGTAGTAACCTCACCAAAACCAATGAAAGGATTATTCCAATCGTCTGGGGAGGAAGACGAAGACAGCGGGTATGCCTCTTCAGCGACAGTCAGCTCAGTGCGAACGGATAGAGTGTCAGTAAATATGGCTGATAATGATAATAATGACCTCCGACGACAGTTAGAAGGCCAAGAGCAAACCTCTAAGGCTCAGTAAGAAGTCTTGGACAATATCCAACAGATGCTCGCTCAACTCCTCAATAACCAGAATAACAATGATATCAGGAGTAATCATGATGAGGAAGAACACCATAGCAATGAACAACCAAAGACTGAGAAGTCAAAGGAGAGTTCTTCTTTAGACACTGAAGTTCTTAAAGGCATCCAAGCTCAGATTGCATCCCTAACTCAAAGGGATGAACTAAAGAAAGTAGGGGCAGTCCGTCCTTACCAGCTGGAATAGGATTTAGTACCATACCCACCAAAGTTCAAACCACCAACGTTACATACGTATGATGACTATTTATTGGCACCTTGAAGAGGTAGCGTTTGACTGGTTCCGAAGTCTTCCTCCAGGCTCTGTCAATTCATGGATCAACCTGGAAACCCGATTTCTTTCTCGTTTCTATGAGGACAATATCGAGGTGACCATGGACAAATTCCTCTCTACCGTACAGAAGAAGGGCGAATCTATTCGCGACTACATTGAGCGGTTCAGAAACTTGTCTTTGATGTGCCTAGCAGGGATGCCATTACCCATACTCTTACAGACATGCAGGCATAACTTCCTTTACCAAGTGGAGATTCATATGGGAGCTGTCAAAGCCCATACCTAGAAAGAACTGATCGAACAAGCTGAAATAGCCGAAAAGTCGGCTAAGAAGTTCGAGTCGTCCACCCCTAAAGGCAAATGGGGTACGAATAATAAAGGACGCGGCGACATGGCACAGTCTTTCCAAGCCAAAGAGAAAGAGACTATATCCGTCAAATTATTAGGGGATGTTCAGTCGAAGGCCAAGAAGAGCGGCTCCAATAATTAGGAGTCTAAGTTTCCTCCAAAACAGTACTCCTTCAAAGACGAACAGGTAGTCGCAATATTCCATTTACTCCACAAAGGGAATAAATTGAAGCTCCCGGATGCTTGGCGTCCTAACAAAATAGGACGCACGAACATTCCCAAATATTGTCTCTTTTATAGGATGATTCATTATCCTACTGATAAGTGATTTGCCCTCAAGGACAAGATCCAAGCTTTAGTTATGCCGGAGTTCTGACTCTGAAATCAGAGCAAAAGAAGTCACTGCAAATATGGTAACCCTCGAGTTCAGCAAAACCTCAAAGGTCACAGTTCCTGACGGGACTTATCCAATCCCTATAGCACGGCTGGAAGTAAAGCTTCCTTCAGCTAAAACTCAAGAGAATAGGGGTCTTGTTCCCTTGACACTGAAGACAGGGGAAATCATGTGGTGATTGGTTGCTAATGTTGCATATTTAATGTCACATTTCCATACTTATTTTAGAATAAAAGCCTGCATTGTCCTAATTATTTGTTTAATTTATTTGCAGGCCCAATCCTTAAGGAGATGAAGAGAAATGAGCCCAAAAGCCCACCAGAATTCTGAATTAAATCAGAATTAATTCGCACACACAAAATCAGGGCAAAAATCAAGAGGTTGAAACCGGTTGAGAAGAATCCTCTCAGGATCGATCGGTTAAAGCCAAGAATCCAAGGCCATTTCTTCAAAATCTCGGAGCCAAACTGCAAAACCAACTCCAGATAAAGTCAGAGGGAGAAACCGGGGAGACCCACCAACAGGGTGTGGCCACCTGGCCACACCCTTGCCGCAGAAACGCGGCTTGGGCCGCGTGTCCGCGGCTTTGTTGGGGAGTTAGGGAGAGCGTTTGCTCCCCCGACCTCCCCAGGATCATGGTGGTTAGGGTTTTGCCTATAAAAGGCCTGTACTTGCGCTGAAAATGGCACGCCAATGCATATTAGGATTTAGCTTAGTTTTTATTTCTTAGTTTAGGTTTTTAGTCTTTCTTTTTATTTAATTTGTATGTAACTTAGGGTAGAAGAAGATTCATGTAAGTAAGAGAGAGGGGCTGATGTTGAGAGTGACACCGACGATGTACCTTACTCCTTTCTTTCATTGTCTCAGCAAGTAATAAAGGTAAATGTTTTGTTTGTTTTCTATTCTGCTTTACTTTACATTTGTTTTGCTTTCCTCTTCCTCTTCTACTTTACCTTGGTTGTATTTGTTGAGTGTACAAGTGAATTCCAAAGCAAGTATAACCAAGCTACGTGAGAGCCAGCGATAGTTCATGAAGACGTTCTCCTCTTCCAAGATCCGCATCACTTCGTTCTTCTTATGCTTGACGATATAATGTGCATGGGGACTGAGCTCGAGCTTATGATCTATGCGTTGAACGCCTCCAAAGCAAAGGTAGAACTTGCACAGGTTTCCAAGTAAGTCATCACCAAAAGTAATTCTTAACTTTCTTTCTTTTCTTTTATCGCTATAGTATAGATCGCCAACACGATTTCTTTCACCACTTCTTCCCAATCGTTTTCATTCTTTTTTTCCAAATCATTTGTACATAGACGCTTTCGCCGTTTTCTGATTTTTTCACCTTCTTCATCTTTCATTTTCTTCTAACATAACATAATTCTTTTTTCCATTTTCTTAACTTAAAAACAGAGAAGAACTATCGTTTTGTTTTCTTAACGATTTCAATAAAGAGCCGTAAAGCTTCCGTCGCAAACCCTCCTTGTGGATCACGACCCGCATAGCCACTTGCTATAGCGGAAGAATTGAGCACTTGCACATTTCCTTTCTTAAGTTCTGTAATCTCGTATTTTTTGTGCAGGTTTAGCATCAATCAAATTTTGGTGCCGTTGCCGGGGAGGGTAACATGTTTTTTATTGAAATCTGAAATTTTTTGAAAATTTTTTAGAACTAAACGAATTTTCTTCTCTGTTGCAGGTTACAGGGCAATCAAAGCAGGAAATTAATATTGCAGTGACATACAAGTGGTATTGGGCCTCTGCTCTAGAAAGCAGAGACCCATTGCCCTCTGAATTGCCGCGTTTCCACGGCAAAAGCTGCGGATCTGCGGCAATAAAGAGTTAACTACTAACAAGTTTTTGCAGGGCTGCTAGCTTTGCAAATTCTAGTTTGCTGCAATTATTTATTTCTTATATGCCATCACAAAAACCTGCTAATAATCAACAGTAAAAAGTTTGTTGTAAAAGTTAAAAATTGATTAGACGTTTGCATTTTAAGCACGTGTCTTTTCAATTCATTTACTTTTACTGTTGAAGAGTGCTGGAGCAAGGTACGTTTGCATTGCATCTAGAATAGGACTATCTCTTGGTTGATTTATATCGCTTTGAGTGCATCTTATTCATCTTATACACTTGCACAAAAACTGATCTTAAGGGCACCACCCAATAATAAGATAAGGTGGGGATTTGATCACCCTTCCTTAGCCCAAAAATCACATTCCAAGCACTCACTAACCCAAGCTTAACTAAAATTGAGTAGACGTTGGCCCTAGAGACATCTCGACTCAATTAGGAGATTATCCTAAGGGGGAAAAATGTTGGAATCTAACTCCTGCAAAATCAGTGTCTAGGAAAGGGATTGAGGGCCGAAAGCCCGAAGGTTGGTGGTTATTTAATTAAGGAACGTCTTTGACGGAAAACCTCCCACCAACCTTGCCCTGACCTGGCTGATTAGCTTATGGTTAAACTCTACATTAGACCTCCCGTGGACAGTCTAACCAGTTAGGAGTCGTCTAGATCCCTAAGTCTATCCTAACTTAGGCTAGAATTTTTTCTTTTTGTTTGTTTATTTGTTTGTTTTTCTTTGTTTGTATTCTATTGTGTGATATGGACCATAATAATAATTTTTTCAACTATAATAATAATCCATATTACACACCGACTTCATTTTCGGATATTACCAACCCGGCATATCATAACTTTGACCAACCTAGTGTGCCGGATTGGTCTTATCCGAATCAATAAGACCCATACCCCCCATCTAATAACTATAATTTCCATAATGATTTCAACTCTTCACCGAGTCAGTGGGGATTCACCTTCCCCGAGCATAATTTCCAACCACCTTGCCCTCGTTCTCCACCCAGTCCACATTATTTTCAAGATTCATACTCAGTTCCACCCGTCCAAAATAGGAAACCATCAATTATGGAAATGAGTATGCGTGAGTCCAAACACAAATCCCAAAATCTGATGGACTCACAATTTCACTACCACTTTCAAGACAATTCTTCATCTTTTCATCAAAACAATGAACCTATCAACTATGAAAAGATGCTTGAATCCATGACTCAGGCTCAAAACACTCGTAATCGTGACATAGATATGATGGTCGAATCTTTACGTTCCCACCGTCCTGATGTCACTAACTATTCTATTAGAGCCGAAGAGTCATGTAGTTTTGGAAATCAAGATTCCATTTCAGCACAACCACTTGAACTTGCCCAAATTCCAAATTTTGAAAAAGATATTGACAGTTTAGCAAGTTTTCCTTTTCCTGAAATAGAACTTGAAAATGATTATGATCCTGAACCCCAACTTAGTGATTCAATTCTATTTCCTGATTCGATTATCACTCCGGTATCTTCACCTGACTTCAATCTTTTCCCGGAGTCAACATTGGATCCTGTACCAATTCATAAAGAAATTGAATCACCTATCTTTGAGGATCATGTTGAACTTGACCAACTTTACACTTTCGAAGATCCTATTGACAAATGGGCAAGTTCTCCATTTTTTTATATTGAACTCAATGAGATATGTGACCTAGATTCTCACATATGTGATCCAGTTCAACTTTCTGAATTAATATTGACTCCTGTTGTGTTACCAAACTTGAGTAATATTTTAGAGTCAGTTTTGATTCCTCCACCTATCATTCCTGAACTGGAATCACCCACATTAAGTCACATTCTATTGTTAGACAATACATGTGGACTAGAGTTTCAACTTCTTGACTTGGACCCAATTTCTGAACCTATTTCAACTCTTGAACCTTTACTTGATTTAAGTCACCTTCCTGAGTCGGTATTAGTTCCTGTCCTTCCTGAGTCCAAGTCAATCATTCTATCATTTCGTTTCTGGGACGAGGTGGTTGACAAATTTGACTCCGAAATTAGTTATGGAATATAAAAATTAGATGGGGTTAAATTTTTAATAAAAATTCTTCATGGATTTATCTTTTTAATGGGTTATATTAAAGATATTGCTGGTGGGTTCCTCCGAGACCCAAGAAAAGTTGATTGGGCCATGTTTCGTGGACCAATCAGACCACCACCGGAACCACCACCTTAAGGTAACCATTTTCCTTCCCTTTCTTCTTTTTCATGCATCTATGCATTAATTCATACATTGAGGACAATGCATGAGATAGGTGTGGGGGAGGGTCTAACATAACTTTTCTTTTTCTTTAAAATAAAAAAGTTAACATTTTTCTTTACTTTTAAAAACTTTTTGAAAAATAGAAACAAAAGTTTGACTTATTTTTGTAAGAAATTAAGTTAATTTTAAGGAATAGGAAAATCCAAATTAGGATTTCTTATACTTGGTCAAAATAAGATTATTTGTTTGATTTTTAGAGTTAGGAAGATAATTTGTCAAAGTAATTTGGTCTTGATCTTTACCTTGATGAAATATGCACACTTCATACACTTACACACTTAGGGTTCAAAAACAAAGATTCTTATGCCTTATAAAAATAAATAAAAAACAAGTCTAATTATTGATTAGCTAGGTGCTTTGGCCTAAGCAAGCCTTAGTATTTATGCAAAAGATGATTAGATAAGTTATAAAAAATATATAGATATACAAACAAATCTAATTATTGACTAGCTAGGTGCTTTGGCCTAAGCAAACCTTAGTATTTATGCGAAAGATGATTAGATAAGTTTGAAAAGAAAAATCCTCTGATTAAGCTGGGTATTTGTGCCTAATAAAGTATAAGTATTCACGCCTAAAAGAGGTTCATATAATAAAATCCTTAGTTTTGTGGCCTTGTTTTCTCGAGTCCTTAAGTTCTTGGGGGTGTTTTCTCACCTGGTGCCCTAAGACCGTTTGGTTTGGGAGTCATCGATTAAAGGCTCGTTACATGGGCAGATTAGAAAGCCTAATAAAACTAAGGAATAATACCACAAAATATATATATATATATATATATATATATATATATATATATATATATATATATATATATATATATATATATATAAGGCATAAGAATTAGAGTTAATGAACCCTTAGTCAAAATTTTCACAGTCACAAGGTGCATATAACTTAGGGTAAAGTAATAGACTAGATGAGAAGCACAATTTGACTCCTTACTTTGATTGATAACAAATTTTTGAATAGAGACTAAGTTTAGGAATGAAAAATTCGGCTTTCCTATAACTTATAGGTTGCTTAGATCTTACAATCATATTTCAAATATTTTTATCTTTCAAAATGCTTTTCGAAAATACTAACTCTTTATTTCTCTTTCTTTATGGATTTTGTGGGTGTAATCTGCTGAAAACCCTCACGAGACAAAACTCATCCTCTAGGGGGAACCTAGAGGTTTAACGGCTTGTTGCACATGCTCAGTGCAATCGCGCGACCTGCGAAAGTGGTCTAATAATCCTTAGTATAATTTAGTTGTTTTGCTCGAGGACGAGCAAAAGATAGGTATGGGGTGTGATTGGTTGCTAATGTTGCATATTTAATGTCACATTTTCATACTTATTTTAGAATAAAAGCCTGCATTGTCATAATTATTTGTTTAATTTATTTGCAGGCCCAATCCTTAAGGAGATGAAGAGAAATGAGCCCAAAAGCCCACCAGAATTCTGAATTAAATCAGAATTAATTCGCACACACAAAATCAGGGCAAAAATCAAGAGGTTGAAACCGGTTGAGAAGAATCCTCTCAGGATCGATCGGTTAAAGCCAAGAATCCAAGGCCATTTCTTCAAAATCTCGGAGCCAAACTGCAAAACCAACTTCAGATAAAGTCAGAGGGAGAAATCGGGGAGACCCACCAACAGGGTGTGGCCACCTGGCCACACCCTTGCCGTAGAAACGCAGCTTGGGCCGCGTGTCCGCGGCTTTGTTGGGGAGTTAGGGGGAGCGTTTGCTCCCCCGACCTCCCCGGGATCATGGTGGTTAGGGTTTTGCCTATAAAAGGCCTGTACTTGCGCTGAAAATGGCACGCCAATGCATATTAGGATTTAGCTTAGTTTTTATTTCTTAGTTTAGGTTTTTAGTCTTTCTTTTTATTTAATTTGTATGTAACTTAGGGTAGAAGAAGATTCATGTAAGTAAGAGAGAGGGGCTGATGTTGAGGGTGACACCGACGATGTACCCTACTCCTTTCTTTCATTGTCTCAGCAAGTAATAAAGGTAAATGTTTTGTTTGTTTTCTATTCTGCTTTACTTTACATTTGTTTTGCTTTCCTCTTCCTCTTCTACTTTACCTTGGTTGTATTTGTTAGTGTACAAGTGAATTCCAAAGCAAGTATAACCAAGCTACGTGAGAGCCAGCGATAGTTCATGAAGACGTTCTCCTCTTCCAAGATCCGCATCACTTCGTTCTTCTTATGCTTGACGATATAATGTGCATGGGGACTGAGCTCGAGCTTATGATCTATGCGTTGAATGCCTCCGAAGCAAAGGTAGAACTTGCACAGGTTTCCAAGTAAGTCATCACCAAACTAGGTAAGTAATTCTTAACTTTCTTTCTTTTCTTTTATCGCTAAACACGATTTCTTTCACCACTTCTTCCCAATCGTTTTCATTCTTTTTTTCCAAATCATTTGTACATAGACGCTTTCTCCGTTTTCTGATTTTTCCACCTTCTTCATCTTTCATTTTCTTCTAACATAACATAATTCTTTTTTCCATTTTCTTAGCTTAAAAACAGAGAAGAACTATCGTTTTGTTTTCTTAACGATTTCAATAAAGAACCGTAAAGCTTCCATCGCAAACCCTCCTTGTGGATCACGACCCGCATAACCACTTGCTATAGCGGAAGAATTGAGCACTTGCACATTTCCTTTCTTAAGTTCTGTAATCTCGTATTTTTTGTTTAGGTTTAGCATCAATCATGTGGATACACCCAGACCTTGTCAAAGACAAACAATGGGATTCGAAGAAATCCAAGTCGAAGGGCAAATCTTGCAATGTCATCTCCATCCTGCCAGACGGTGGCATCACATCAGCTTCTCTCAGCGATTTCGAAGGGGTAAAGCACGCTTGCACGACGCAGGCTGATGTACCTCAGCTGACAGGTACTCGATCTGGAAAGTCATACTTAAAACAGTATAAGAAAGCTAGTGATAAGACACAACAGCATACGACGTCAGTACAAATACCAGCACCAGCTTCGGTCCCAACCAAGGGAAAGGAGAAGCCAAAAGAGGTCCGGTTTGACCATGTCCTAAAGAAACCTTCAGGCCTAGGGCTTAACATGCCTTTTCGTTTTGACATATTGACTCAGTTGGCTAATATCCTGGCTCATATTACCATACACGAGCTCCTTCATCTCTCAAAAGAGACAAGAGAAGCATTCAGGGATGCACTAACTAATTCAGAATCATTCCTGACATATATACCAGAAATCCCTAAAGATGACACTCAGTCCGCCTGCCCTGAATGCCATCATGTGCAATCAAAGGTACCTGCTACAGCGGAGGATATGCTCCTCAAGGATAACAAGCACGATCGACCTTTGTACTACACTGGATATATCGGTTCGATATGCATTGAAAGGGTACAGGTTGACCCGGGGTCCGCACTCAGCATCATCCCCAAAAGACTCCTCTACTTCCTTGGCATGCCACTGTATCGCTTGTCTGCAATCACTACAACAATATACGGTTTTAATGTCGGGAGTAGTCATCCACTTAGGAAAATTCGACTCCGTTGCCAAATAGGGAGCCTGAAGTCAGAGGTAACGTGCTATGTCATTGACGCTAACACGTCATACAACTTATTATTAAGGAGGCCTTGGATCCACGCTAATTGGATTGTCCCCTCCACTCTGCATCAGTGTTTCAAATATGTTGAAGATAATGCAACAGTACAATCTGTCTTCGCTGAGAAGCTACCATTCAAAGGGGTGAAAAACTACTTTACTGATGCTCTCCTATATCAAGAGGTTAGTAAAACACCAAAAGAATCAATGCCTGACTACGATGATAGTAGTAATGAGGCAGATTCAGAGTCCGAAACAGACATGCCAGCCACTTTGGTCGACGAACCGGTTATAACATGTTTTAATAATCTCCAATGTAACCCTCCTTCTGAAGATGAGGGCGAATGGGTAATTAATGATAATATTTCCTTTGGTTATCCTATGAATGTTGAATTGTTTGAACCATTAAGGATAGCTCTCTGCACATGCCCTTACATAAGCTAAATACATCAAGTACACCCGTGGAATTCATAGAGGGATCGTTTTAGTGGTCCCTCCATCCAAAGAAGGTCAGTTACCAATAGTATTTGGTAAAGCCCAACTGCAAAGGTCTGCAGCCGCGAATTCAAGTTCAGAATCAGACACCCCACAATTTTTCCATTATGCATGATCAACACACCATATGATGAAGAAAATGGGGTAAAACTTGAAGCATGGAAAAGGCCTGAATTTCAGAAAACGAAGACGTGGTTTGCTGCGCAATTTCGTGCCAAGAGAGAAACCTGCAAATTATTATAATTACACCCACAGGGGGTTGGGGTACGTTACACCTACACCGCCAGCAACGGTTCAACCCGAAGATAACAAACTAATCCTATCACACTCTGCCTCTTCTTCCGAATGGGACTCGGACGTCAGTGTGGGAACAGTGTTTAAAGAGCTCACTATTATTATGACTTCAAGCAATTGGAGCCAATAGAAGCTACTAATGAGGAATCATGGGCTCAGCAATTAGACCTCCAGTGGAAAAAGCGATTCGAACAACACGATCCACCTACTGAAAACAAGGTGATCCAGGTTAACTTGGGTAATCAAGATCACCCTAGGCCCATCTTTATAAATGAAATCTTACCACTCGCAGAAAGAGAAGAACTGATGATACTTATAAAGGAGTATGTAGATATCTTTGCATGGAACTATGGAGACATGCCCGGACTTAATCCACAAGTAGCCATGCATCGTCTGAACATCAGACCTGGCGCCAAGCCAGTCAAACAGTAGCAATGCCGGTTTCGTCCGAACATTATGGAGGCTATTGAAGTTGAAGTTCATAAGCTCATTGCATGTGGCTTCATATGGGAGGAACAACATCCAGACTGGGTTGCTAATATCGTTCCCGTTCTCAAGAAGAATGGGAAAATACGGATCTGCATCGACTACCGTGATCTCAATACAGCCTGTCCTAAAGACAAATTCCCACTGCCCATCACCGATGTCATAATTGACAATACCTGTGGATTCGAAAGAATGTCTTTCATGGACGGCTTTTCAGGGTACAATCAGATTAAGATGTATCCAGAGGACGAGAAGCATACTTCGTTCCGGACGCCATTGGGAGTATACTGCTACACCGTGATGCCCTTTGGGTTAAAGAACGCGGGAGCAACCTATCAGCAGGCAATGAACACAATTTTTCGCGATCATCTCCAAAAAACAGTAGAATGCTATGTCGATGACATTGCTGTCAAAAGCCAAAATAAGAATGACCATCTTCATGACTTAAGAACGATGTTCACCATAATGCAGGCTCATCAACTAAAAATGAATCCGACAAAATCCTTCTTGGGGTTTCGAGTGTCAAGTTCTTTGGGTTTATTGTTACATCAAAAGGAATTTATCCTGACCCAGACAAAGTCAAAGCCATTCAGAGCATGCATCCACCTAGGAATCTCAATGAACTTAGAGGCTTACAAGGTAGACTAGCTTATATCAGAAGATTCATCGCAAATCTCTCGGGCCGCTGTCAACCGTTCACCTGACTCATGAAAAAGGGTGTTTCCTTTGTATGGGATCAAGCTTGTCAGGAAGCTTATGAGGATATCAAGAGATGTCTCACAAAACCTCTAGTCCTAGTAGCTCCCGCATCAGGGAAACCGTTCTTACTTTATGTGAAGCTATGGACTATTCTCTTGGTGCCCTGCTTGCTCAAAAAGACGACAATGGTCATGAACATGCTATTTATTATCTGAGTAGGACTCTGATAGGGGCGGAATCTCGCTATAATCCTATTGAGAAGGAGTGCTTAGCTCTTGTCTTTGCTGTTCAGAAGACACGATATTTTTTGGTCGGCCAAACCATACATGTCATTTCCAGAGTGAATCATTTGCGTCTTCTCATGACGAAACTAGGATCATTGAATTCAAAATAGCTAAGTGGGCGCTTCTTTTATCTCAACACGACATGCTCTTTATCCCTCAGAAGGCGGTTAAAGGCTAGGCACTTGCAGAGTTCTTGGCTGCTCATCCGGTTCCGAAAAAAACTTCATGAAGACATTCTAGATGAAGCCTTTGAATCTAATACAACTTCAGAGGATGAAGTTTGGCAGATGTTCTTTGATGAAGCATCACGAATAGATCCTAAAGGCAGCATCATTGCCGGCATGAGGTTTGTGTTTATCTTTCCACAAAATCATGTCCTTCCTAGAGCATTTTCTCTGACGGAATCATGCTCCAACAATGTGACAGAATACAATGCTCTACTTATTGGTCTTCAGCTCGCGCACGAAATGAGGGTACGCTACCTTGAAAATTACGACGATTCAAAATTGATTATCAATCAGGTTAGAGGTGAATATGAGGTCCGTCACGAGGATTTGGTACCTTATTATCACGCAGTCATCAAAACGGCTAATCTGTTTGATGGCTTTTACATCGGGCACGCGTCTTAATCTCAAAACACTAAGGCGGATACTCTGGCTGCATAAGAAACAACACTAGCCTTGCCAGTCGACACCGAGTATCACCTTACAGTGGCGACTCGACACCTTATCTGTTCTAAACATATGTTAAGAACCAGAGAGGCTTATAATATCTCGACGGATCTTGAACCGAGAGATTGGCGATTTTCTTTCATTGACTATGCTCTACATGGTTTACTGCCGGACGACCCTAAAGAAGCGACATCTATTAGGCGAAGGTCTCTCCGCTTTTACTATGACCCAACTCTGAAGACACTTTACCGTTGTTCATATGACGGTATCCTACTCTATTGCCTTTCTAATTCAGAGGCACTGGAAGTGCTCAAAGAAGCACACGACGGCATATGCAGAGCTCATCAGTCAGGTCCAAAACTCAAGGACAGACTGCATAGGCTTGGATATTATTGGCCAACCATGACAGCCGACGCCATCCAGTATGCACGAAGGTGTAAAGCATGCCAAATTCATGCGGACTTCAGACATCAGCCTCTGGAGTTGCTCCACCCAACTGTTGCTTCATCGCCATTTGAAGCATGGGGAATCGATGTCATAGGGCCAATCACCCCCTCTTCAACAAAAGGTCACCGGTTTATTTTAGCAATAACCGATTACTTTTCGAGGTGGGCAGAAATTATAGCACTGGTTGAAGTCAAAACTTCTAACGTGATTAATTTCATCAAACACCATGTCATCCATCAATTTGGTGTCCCTAGGCGAATCATCCATGATAACGGTCCCCAATTTGCAAGCCAGGTATTCTATCGGTTCTGTGATAAATACCGAATTCAGAATGTGACTTCAACTGCTTATAGTCCCACCACTAATGGCTTGGCAGAAGCCTTCAACAAGACAATCATTAAGTTACTCAAAAAGTTCATTTTCTCGAATAAGCGAGATTGGAATGAGAAGCTTAGTGAATGTCTTTGGGCCTACCGAACCACGGTTTGGATCCCCACAGCCAATACGCCTTTTTCCCTGGTATACGGGTGCAAAGCAGTCATACCGTTAGAAATCCAGATGCTATTATTACGAGTCACTCTGATCACTAAGATTACATTAGAGGACAATGATCGGTTGCGTCTTCAAGAGCTTGAAGCCCTAGATGAGAAGCGGTTACAAGCTCAGCAACACATTGAGTTGTATCAAGCTCGGATCTCAAAAGCCTTCAATAAGAAGGTCAAACAAAGAGTCTTTCAGAAAGGAGATTTGGTTTTAGCCGTCAGACGACCGATGATCATGACGTACAAAACCAAAGGCAAATTTCAGCCCAAATAGGAAGGACCATTTGTAATAGAAACAGTCTATTCAAATGGAGCATATCGCTTTTGACTTCAGATGATGATTTACTCATGATGACGATCAACGACTGGTTCTTAAAGAAGTATTATCCTTGATAAGGATCCTTCTCATGATCAAGTTAACATTATACCTCTGATTAAGAACTTCAAATCCGAGATATGCAGAAGGAGCGCCCCTCTCTTTCTCTAAACGAGATCATATGACCGTAAACCAGTATAGAGCCGATCGTACACTGGTTGTCTCAAAGAAGAATCAAGGTTACAAAAATAGTAATCAGATAATCTGACACATCTAACGGTTAAGGATAAAGGAAAATGTTGGACTTTAAGCCCTACATAAGTCCTTGACAACTCATCATGCTGAGGGGAATAGCACAGCTAGCCTGACTCAAACGGTAGTTGGTAAAGGCATATCAAATCCTTTGACAGCTGGGGATTTGCTAAAAGTTCTAAGGGACCTGTTACCATTTGATTCCCTCTCCAAAATCACTTATCAATTCTTATCCATGGAATGGTAAGACCATATATAAAGAGCGCCAAATCCCCACGAAGTTCTTTTTGTCATGTTAACAATCACCTCTAACGTATGATCTTTTATGGAATTCACTTCCTAGCTCCCCAGCGAGTTTCTGAGTCCCACTCAGTCTTTAGTGGACTTTTCTTTTTGTCAAGTTAACATTACGCCTCTGACAAATTATTTTACGAATTCCCATGAAGTTCTTTTTGTCACGTTAACATTACACCTCTGACATATGATCTTTTATGGGATTCATTTTCTAACTCCCCAGCGAGTTTCTGAGGCTCACTCAGGCTTTAGTGGACTTTTCTTTTTGTTAAGTTAACATTACACCTCTGACAAATTGCTTTACGAATTCTCACAAAGTTCTTTTTGTCATGTTAACATTACACCTCTGACATATGATCTTTTATGGGATTCATTTCCTACCTCCCCAGTGAGTTTCTGAGTCCCACTCAGTCTTTAACTGGACTTTTCTTTTTATCAAGTTAACATTACACCTCTGACAAATTACTTTACGAATTCCCACGAAGTTCTTTTTGTCACGTTAACATTACACCTCTGACATATGATCTTTTATGGATTCACTTCCTAGCTCCCCAGCGAGTTTCTGAGTCCCACTCAGTCCTTAGTGGATTTTCTAGTTGTCACGTTAACAATATACCTCTGACAATTCCTTCTAAATCTCATACAAATTTTGAGCTAGGTGGCTTCTCAATCGGTTACGTCCTTGCGATCTCTGAACCGAAAGATAGCCAAGTCTCATCTTTTAGTCCAGTAAGGACTATTTTCTCAAATGTGTGGCTGACTCTCTCAGCTTATCACCGCTGATTGGATTAGTTATATCATTATTCCGTTTCCTGTTAAAGGACTGCAATACAACTTGAAAGCAGGCATTGAAAATTCAAAAGATAAAACAAGTTGGAAATGCAACAGGGAGTCAAATAAAATCACTTTTCATTGATTCCAAAAGAGGGATACATGAATGCACGGATTACAAGCTATGACGACACTTCATAAGGCTTGATCCATTCTTCAAGAGTGGCCAGCCTAGTCTTTCTCTCTTCAGCAGCCCTGATAAGTGCCTGCGATCTCAACTCAGCCTCATTAAAGCTCGCCGTTTGGGATAAGCGAGCCTCAATTTCAGCCAAAGTTGCCCTCTGTGCTAGCTCCTGCCGCAAGACTTCGTCATTCTGGGCCTTAAGCTGCTCAAGCCGAGCAATCTCTTCAAGACGCACCGGTTCAGCCTTGGACAAAAGAAGATTAGCCTTCCTGATCATTTCCTTGGCCTTTTCAATTTTATTCTCAGCGTTAAGAAGTGCACTGCTAGAAGTGTCTATGGCACCCCGAGCTCTACTTTCCTTATCTCTAAGGATTTCAGTCAGAAGAAATTGCCTTAGCGGCTTCTTGAGCGGCGAGATGAGCTTCATGCATTTGAGCAGCAAGGTGCGCAAGCTTTTCGTTAACTGAAGACTTCAGATCTGAATGGCTAAGATGGTGCCATTCGTCCACATCCCTCTCGAGTATGTCCACCAGAAGCTCCAATGTGGCAGCCTGGTTATCCCCTCCAAAGTCTCTGATGCTGTCAATGCTTTGGGAGAGGACCACTTTTAAGGTTGAAAATGAGGTAGTCGAGCCCTTCAAGACCAAAAGTAATGGAACGCTTTAAGCCCTTATAAAAGTTGTCGACTAACTCAGCCACGAATTCGTTCTCGGCCTCAACTACACCCGGTGAACGAGCAGCTTCTGAAGACAAAGCTTCCACCGGTTTCATTGACATTACTGTGGAAGGAATAGTAGAAGCACTGGCTGGAGTAATATGAGGGATCGTCGGTGATCTCAGAGGAGTCCTCATTGAAACCAGTATACTAGCCACAACCGAAGTAGGGCTGGTGACTATTTCTGGGAGAGTTGGCTCGACCACCAGTGTTGGAGAAGTAGGACTGGTAATCACCTTCAGCTCCGCGCTATGCAAGATAGGCGGCACTGACGAAACCAATAGCATTTCACTTACCAAGGTGGATGGAGGTAAGATTGGCTCCATAACCACTGTCCCCTCTGGCTCTCCTCTGCCGGTCGACTCAAGACGATAAGTGGGCAGGTCATGATATAAGACATCCAACTCAGAAGCGTCCACCACGGTCGAAGTACTTGCTTCACCCCTGACCCCTTCGCAAAGACTAGCTGGTTCCCTCGAAGTCGATGTACCCAAAAGTGGAACACCTGTATCGTGACAAGACTTTGTTTAAGTAAGGCATAATGAATAGCATGGGTCAAAAGGTTAAGGCATTACCAAAGGACGATGTCGCCTCAATCACCTTGGCAGCAGTTTCTCTCCAAACCTCCTCGATGGCTGCATCAGTCCCCTCAGGCTCCATTGGAAAATCTTTGGCAGAATCAACCTGAACGGCCGGCCCACCTTCACTCGCTGAACCCTCTGTGGTCTACCCCAAAGAACTAAAAGCTAGGAGACTTCCTTTTGAGGTCCCAGCACCTGAAGACCTACATCGGCTACATCACCTCCAGATTCTTCCGAGACGGCAAAATAGCTATCCTCGTCATCTTCTCTATAAATAAACAGGGGATCATAATGCTCCCCCTGTTCTCCCGCAGCCTCAGCTCTCGAGTCTCTCACCGCCTCAGTTCCTGAGTTATGAAGTAAACAGTGAGCTGTATGGAACACATAAGAATTATATTACAAGAACGGAACTGATCTTACTTGGGTCCAGGACAGCTTTACCAATGGTCTGCTTAGGAGCCGACAGCTTAATGACTAATGGGGTAGGAGGAGAAGGTACTACAAATGATTCACCCTCTACAATAACAGTAGGAGAGTAACGACGAGGCTTCTTCACTACCCTCTTCCTGTGAGATCTATCATCCCGCTTTCGCTTGAAGTGGACGTCAGGATCTTCTTCCTCCACTTCTTCCACATCAACATGTTCCACGGGGCTTCACCCCTGACCCCTTCGCAAAGACTGGCTGGTTCCCTTGAAGTCGATGTACCCAAAAGTGGAACACCTGTATCGTGACAAGACTTTGATTAAGTAAGGCATAATGAATAGCAGGGGTCAAAAGGTTAAGGCATTACCAAAGGACGATGTCGCCTCAATCACCTTGGCAGCAGTTTCTCTCCAAACCTCCTCGATGGCTGCATCAGTCCCCTCAGGCTCCATTGGAAAATCTTTGGCAGAATCAACCTGAACGGCCGGCCCACCTTCACTCGCTGAACCCTCTGTGGTCCACCCCAAAGAACTAAAAGTTAGGAGACTTCCTTTCGAGGTCCCAGCACCTGAAGGACCTACATCGGCCACATCACCTCCAGATTCTTCCGAGACGGCAAAATAGCTATCCTCATCACCTTCTCTATAAGTAAACAGGGGATCATAATGCTCCCCCTGTTCTCCCGCAGCCTCAGCTCTCGAGTCTCTCACTGCCTCAGTTCATGAGTTATGAAGTAAACAGTGAGCTGTATGGAACACATAAGAATTATATTACAAGAACAGAACTGATCTTACTTGGGTCCAGGACAGCTTTACCAATGGTCTGCTTAGGAGCCGACAGCTTAATGACTAATGGGGTAGGAGGAGAAGGTACTATAAATGATTCACCCTCTGCAATAATAGTAGGAGAGTAATGACGAGGCTTCTTCACTACCCTCTTCCTGTGAGATCTATCATCCCGCTTTCGCTTGAAGTGCCTACCCCACCAGAAGCAGCTGCTGGAGTTTTAGCACCTGTATCCCTTTCAAAGCGGGGACTTTCCGCATCTGAGACTTCGCTATCATCAACAACAATGAATTCCTCGAGGCCTGGAAAGCGGACCCTCTTACCCTCGCTCTTCTTAGTGACCTTCCGCTTCAACTGCTGAGAGATCAACTTCACACCAAAGGAATTAATAGAAAACTCAGTTAGCGTGGAGTTCAAAGTTCTATACCACTGGCAAAATCTCAGGGTTGTCAGAAGGTTCAGAGTCCTTAGCGGCACGCACAGTCGCGCCTTAGTACAGCCAGCAATGTAGAACCGCCAGGCACGAGCTCCATCGATGAGGCTTCCTATAAAGGCCAGACTGCTGTTCGGATTGCCTACATACAGTTAGTCATACCCAAACTGACGGGCAAACTGACTCAGAACATATGGCTCTAGATAACAGGTGTCCCTGCTTCTATACAACAAGTGGGATGGCCGGATGCTAACCAGCCATTCGAAGACTCCCCGACTCAATGACGTCTGCCCTTCCCCTACGTCCTTGAATTCTTCATCATAGCCTGCATCACGAATGTAGGGAAAGTACCAAAAAAGGCTATAGACATCATGACGGTATAGCAGTTTGCAGACCCCAGCAACATAAGTCCGTGACCACGAACACCCCTCAAATCGATGGAGAAGCGCCATTAGAACACCTTTTGGGGGCTCCTCACCAGCCTGGATCATGGAGGGGCAGTGAAGGGAGAACCATGCCATCAAATAAGTATATGGCAAACCAATTCTGGGGTTTGGTCCGTCGCGAGGCAAGATAGTCTCCTTTCCCTGCTTCGTTGTTGGTGGCCTACAGAAAGCCTCCATCAATGCACGAAGGCCTCTTTGAATACAACACACCATGGCTGGAAGAAGTCTAAGAGAACGACCATGGACTAGACAAATAGCAGGTAATAAGATAGTCAGATGAATGCATCACCAGACGAAGATGGCACCACGCATCTCTTCAACCAAACCGTTAAAAAGCCAGCGAGAAGTGCCTTCCAGGACGTCGGTCGACGAGCCTGGTGATGGAAACTCCGAAGAATATCGCCTTTCTCATAGGACCCGTCATCTTCTTCCAAAATCAAATCCCCTTGGGACTGCTCTTGCATCCTACAAAAGATGTCTTCATCTGCGACTTCACAGTGAGCTACTTCAGGAGTACCTTCCAAGTCAGGGAATAAATAATTTCCCCAGCTCTTCAAACTGCATGAAGCTCCCTTATGGCTCCCATGCATGCTTGAGCAAAAGTAAAGATGGCACATCAACTCTCGATAAGTCTTAAACAAGGCGAGCTCCTGTTTCTCCAGAAGTGCCAATTCCGCCTCGCACTGGAAATATTCTTCATATGGGAGAGACCCCGAAGGCAGAGCAGAGACTTCCCACATCTCGTGCAGAGCCATGCCCAATTCGCCAACAAGGGTGAAGAAGGTCCCCGTAGCTGGGCAATACTACTCAAAGATGGCATAGAAGTTCGCTACACTCATCTGAATGTCGTAACAGGTCACCCTGACAGCCTCATAAAATCCCAGCATCTCCAGATCTTCTTCAAATTATGCAAGGACATATAAAGTCAAGTCCCTCTACCATTTCTTGGGAGGATGAATCCACCCCGGGTCCTGAAATCAGTGGCTGGATAATTGCCACAAACCTTAAAAAACTGATTCCCAAAAGTCTGATCACACCGCTTCTACTTCAAGCTTAGAAGCGCGAGCGAATTTAAAGTATTCAAGCACTGAGCCTTGAGAGAGGGAATAGTCTTCCTCAGAAATGCGCGCAGAAGCAATGATCTTCCTCGTTAATGCAAGAGAGGTTATTCTAACCTCGAGAAAAAGGAGCAATCCTTCTCGTAACTAGCCGAAAGGCAGCTAACCTTGGCAAAGGAATGTCGTTCCAAAACTGATTTGAAGCGAAGCTACTCCGGGAGGCACAGACGTGAAGCTACCCAGACGTGAAAATACCTAGAATCGCGAATCTACACGATTCCTCGGCGAATTTATTCCAATCCAGAAGCAGGATTGGAAGTGAAGTTGAACTCAACCACTATAGCGACGTTCGTACTTCACATACCATCAATCAAAGCAATTCAAAGTATTTTGGAGTCTGAGCCATTCCATTGCAGACTTACGAAAACTTTAAAGGGGGTTTTGTTGACACTCTAAAAAAGATAAGATTCCTGACTGGCCTGAACAATGTGTAAACTTGTCGATATTTATAAAAGACAAGTGGCAGACAAGCTGACGACGAGTTTTTTACCCATCTCCGAGGGACAAATTAACAACCTGGACTCTACTGATCCAGTGAAGCAGACAGTAAGCCCAGATTGTTTTTGAAGAGACCTAATCAGGCCTAAGATACTAAGTTAGCTCAACACTTAGCATCGCATGAGCCCAAGGGGATAGCCTCACCTGAGAGGCTAAGTTTGTCTGACTTCGCCTTGGAGCTGTTCAAAGCTCTATCAGAAAGCTAACTTACAGCTTCGCCTGAAGTGCTCAGTTAACTCCGCAGAGAGTTAGCTTCGCTCAAAGCCACATGCAACCGCATAGAAGGATGGTTGTAGCTTTGCCACAGATATTTATCCAGCTCCGCTGAAGAGCTTTCTTCTAACTTCACCAGATGCTCCTTCCAGCTCCGCTGTGAGCTCAACACGGCAGCTCCGCTGTGGGTCTGTTATGGTCAACTTTGACCAATTAAATCTCCAGATGAGACCAAATCTATTTAGGATCAAACCTAATCAAGATCAAATCTGAGATCAAATTGGGCAGTTGTTTACCATAATCCCTTGACTCTCCTAAAACAAGTAGGAAGATCAGGGGAGGTCCTTCAAATATTTGAAAAGAATCAAAACGGATCAGGAGATCGACACTACCTGTTATTCCTAACTTCGCAGAAGCTGATCCTAGCATCGCAGCAAGGCTACTTTTCAAATTTAAACAAATTGACTTAATCTGTTTCTAGATTTACAAAGCGACAATTGTACCCCTGCTCTCCCTATAAATAGCCAACCAGGGGTATATAAACATAGACACACAGAGATAGAGGCTGAAAGAAGGAGAAGAGACGGCTAAAAAGATCTATTCTCTTACTTCCAAGAATTCAGAGAGCTACTTCTCTAATCAGGGGGCTAATATCCTAAGATCCTCCTCTCCCTCAAGGAATTTTTGGAACCAGGCGAGAAGGAATTCCTAAGCGGAGGCAGTTTGAGAAGTAACAAGAGGGTTCTACCAACCTTCTGTTCTTCGATTCTCTGAACCAGGCGAGAAGGGAATCCCATCAGGCAGCAGACTGACTGTCTGATCGATCGCATCGTCAAAGGGACAAAGTGGTCGCGCGCTGACCAGACTCCTATCGGCACACTTCTCCAGAATCTCAGAGGAGATCTACTTGTAATCTTTTTATTACAAAAGAATTACTTGTAATTTAGCTCCTCGACCTCTTTTTGTAAGTTTTCCCCTTTGCAAAATCAATGAAAATATTGGGGTCTTATGATTTCAGTGCTTTAGATTTGGGATCAAGTTCAGGTGAGTGTTCTTTTCCTCCTTCAGTTAAACAAGAATTTTGTGATAAATAGTTTTATATTGTTGTTGTAATTATGTTACTAAAATTTACTGAGACGATACTTGTGAGTATTTGTTCTTATATTATTTTCTCATTCACCATTGTCAGATATATATATATATATGTTACTTGTTTTATTTCATGTGACCATCTACTTTATTTTACCTGTATGAGTACCTGTATCATTTCATGTGATCATCTGACTTATTTTACAAGTGTGAATACATGTATTCCTTCATGAGACATCGGTGAGTGCTCATCCTATTTAGTTAGTTCATACATGTTTATCAATATCATTGCATAGGAGGAGGATTATTATTTTTGATTCTAGGCTAGTTGTTGTACACCTTAGATTATGACTTGGATTGATCTTGAGATTGGTCTGGTTCATATTTGTAGACTTATTTGAGGTATTTATCGGACATTTATTTAATGATGCTTCAGACGAGAATTCATTTAGACAATAAAGATGGATTAATAAGATGTATCTTATTTAGGAGATTATTTTTTCTTAATGCTTAGATTTCAACATGAGATTTACGTGAGACCTTGATTCGCATTCAAATGAAATCCATAATAGCTACGTTCTGATCATATGGGAGAATACCTTACCTTGATTTTGATCTATCACATAATACTTATTTTGAATTATTATGCAAGTATTTTATTTGGATATATTCACCGATAAGTTATCAAGTAATGATGTTTATTGATATCGAGGTTTGGATACCGAGACTTTCTAGATTTCATGTAGCTTGAGGATGTCCCACTCCATAGTTATGATCTTGATTGGGGTTGAAACTATTAGTGATGAAATTTAAACGATAATTAGATTTAGATCTTGGATTGGACTAGTTCATGATGGTAGTTATATGAGTGATATCTGAGTGGCATTATCAGTAGATTTGATTATTCTTATTGATGGTAAAATATGTGAACGTTTAGTTGGATATTCATGATTTGGTCTTGACTACTTCAGTTATTGGAGTAGAGTAATTATGAGAGTGATTTTATTGATATTGGTGACTATATTACATGTTCGGAGTTTTATGACAGCTATTAATCGACTTTACTTATTGGTGACTTAGAGGGTGGATATATGGATAACCTTGAGAATCTAATTTCATTGTATACTTTGACTGGATTATTCTATTCATACCACCAAGTCATTACTCATCCTGAATATCTGATTCACTTGAGAAACTTAACTGATTATACTTGGCATCTACCTGATAATTATAATGTCCATGTTACTATAGTTGCTGGGAAAATATTTTATACGATAATAACATCCTCATATTATACTTGTTACATGTCCTGTTATACTGGTATCCTATTCACTGACATTATATATCCTGTTATACCGGTATCTTGATTACACATGTTGACGTTGTTACCCATCGAGTTATACCACTGATTTAAGTAAAATGCTCATTAAATAATCTTGATAAACTAATAACATGACATTAAACAACTTACACTAGGATTGAATAAATTAATAGAAGAGACAACATCTGTATTTCGGGTGGACCTAGGATATAGGTTGTGCAGCCGAAAGAGGATTCCACGCATGGTCCTGGGGGGTGATTGACACCCCGTCCTGTTCTTATTCCTGTTATACTGTATACATGTTCCTGACTACCTTATGATAGGGCCTGGTTCAGCGTCAAAAGTCTAGGCCATGGTCCCGGGTATGTATAGGACCCACTTAAAACATGGACAATGTCTACAACTGATCAGTTTCAATAACTTAGGACCCCAATCGACATATATGATAGATGTAGTATGGGATGCATCTATTACAGGTGGCAATTGGTGTTTGCTGACATAATAAACAATAAGGTACTGTAATTGATTATCTTTTCATGATACATGTATGTATGTTGGACACCCGATAACATCTAACTCTAGTACTGACTGACTCTGCTCGCCCGATATATTGTGATAGACACCAGATTGAATACCTAATTGGACACATACTCTTCTGTGTGCTATCCACATTACTGTTTATTTACTTTATTCATGCCATTTTCTTATACCGTTATATATATTTTCTTTATCTGCTCACATGTTATATGCACATGTACTTTTCAGTTTATTCTTACACATATACTAGGAGTTCTGACTCCCTGAATTTGCATATCTCTGTGGTTACTTATTGTTGATCAGGTATTTGGAGAGGATTACATGCATTATAAGGAGCTGGAGTCTCTCTTTTATTGATTGTAGATATTCTTTCTCTTTTATTCATGTTATTTCCTGAGTCTATCTATATCATGTCCAGTTGTCATTGCTTTCCTTTATTCATCTGCTATCATTGTGTTTGTCATTATTACAGTGATATTGATTTATCGTAGTAGATTGTATAACTTGTTCAAGTAACTTTAGGCTTAGTATATGTGCGTGGGGTATTTTTCTCGCGTACATACGTCGCCGACCTTCTTCGTGACTCCGTTTTCACGTATTTTGGGAAACAGGGCGTAACAAAGTTTTCTTGGTATCAGAGTCAGGCTCGACTAAAAAGAGGACCTAGTTCTTACCGGTATCTTGAAACAAGTTATATTGACACTGCAATATATATATATATAGGATTCGCACACTGATATTGAGTCTATTTGGGAATAAATGTCCTTTCTTTGAAAATCTATTACTTGATTCTTTTGATATTCCTAATTCTAATCTACTTCCATAGCGACCTGAAATTTTCTCCTTGATCTCTATCTTTCATATCAATTCTATTTTTCTGATTTTATCTCTTAGAACAGGCTACTCCATGTTGAAGCTGGTAACAGATATTAGAGCGGGCATCGGAAGCTGATGGACCCATGATATGCTGAGAAGCGACGTGGAAGTTTGTTTTCCTCTCCCTTGATTTTGATTCTTTTATATCTTCTTACTTTATGAAAATTTCGAGGACAAAAATTTTTATAAGGTGGATAGAATGTAATATCTCCTAGTCAATAATACTGTATTATTATTTTAAAATATTTATCTGGGTTTACTTACCATTTTGTTAATTACTTGATTTATAATTAGTATTATTAGATATACTAATTATTTTAAGATATTAACATTGGCTTTATTTATTATTGCCATTATCACTTATTAATATTTTTAATTAATATTACTATTATTGTTATTTGTTACTCTTAGTAATGAGTGTTTCATTATGATTATAATTGTTATTGCTAGTGTTATGGTTATTTTAATTATTATTAGTAGTATTGTTAACTATTATTGTTATTAATATTACTGTTATGTTTTGGTATTATTACTGTTAATTATTATTACTAGAGTATTATTATTAGTATTTTATTTATTATTATTTATTTCTATTATTACATGTTTAATTATTATTATTATTTATCATCATTGTTATTATTAATATTATTGCCTGAATTATTATTTTCCCTCCTCGATTCTTTTCCCCATACCTATTTATCTAAACTCGAAACCCACCAACCCAATAATTTATAACCCAAAACCCAAATCCCCATAATCTTATCTTAATTCAAATTCAAATCTTAGATCTTAACTACCTAATCCAAATCCTATCTAATCAAATCTTTATCCTAGCAAATCAAATCATAAATCTTAACTAATCCTAATCTAACCCTAACAAAAATCATATCTATCCTAACTTACACAAATCTATATCTCATTTTCAAAATCATAATCTCAGTTAATTCTATCCCAACTACTAAGTCAAGCAGTTTGAACCTAACTAAATTTCTGATTTTTAAATTCTCTAATAACCTATAAAAAACCTAAACAACTTCTTTTTCTACCTCAAAATAAAATCATGACCCAACTCCTCCACCTCCTTCTTTCTTTTCTCCTCAAGCGAAGCATAAATGAAAAAGAATCTCGAAGTGCAGAAATTGAGGAACATGCTAGGGAAAATTAAATCCAAGTAAGTAATCTATCTTCTCACAATTTATTTGATATAATAGTTTATTAAAAATCATTTCTATATCATGACTATTCATGAATTTTTATACATCAAAACCCAACCATAAATCAAATTAAAATACATTTGAGAATACACCAACCCATAATTTTAATTTACATAATTTTTTGAAATTCTTAAAAAAAGATAATAAAAGTTCTCAGACCAGACCTAGCCTGGTCTGGCCTAGGCCAAGGCTACTAGATGTACAAAAAAAGAAAAAAAAGAAGAAAGAAAGGAAGAAAGAAAGAAGAATTGCACAATAAAAATAATTAACTAAAAATATCAAAAAATAAAGAAAAATATAAATAATAGTCTACAATAATTCTACTTTCTATGATAAAAATTTTAGATAAATAGCAACATGAATTAACTCAAGTCACCCACTTTAAAGCCATTTTCCCTTAATGGTAAATTCAGACCAGTTAAATATTTTAATGGTTTAAAACCTATTAAAAATCTAACAAAATTAGAAATTGGTTTAAATTAGACCTATTATGTTCATTAGTCTCAGAGAACCATATTCCCAACCTCAAACTAATTAATCAAGATTAAAACTCCTTAAAACTTTCAAGTAAGACATCTTTTAAAAAAATTCTAACAATTTCTATTGAAATGAACTATGTAGATTTATTGGGGTCTTATGATTTCAGTTTTTTGGACTTGAGATCAAGTTCAGGTGAGTGTTCTTTTTCTCCTTCAGTTAAATAAAAATTTTGTGATAAATGATTTTATATTGTTGTGTAATTATATTACTAAAAGTTACTGAGATGATACTTGTGAGTATTTGTTCCTTTTCTCATTCACCATTGTCACATATATAATATATATATATATTACTTGCTTTATTTCATGTGACCATCTGCTTTATTTTACTTGTATGAGTACTTGTATCATTACATGTGATCATCTGACTTATTTTATTAGTGTGATTATATGTATTCTTTCATGAGACATCGGTGAGTGCACATCCTATTTAATTAGTTCATATGAGTGTTTATCAATATTATTGCATGGGTGGAGGATTATTATTTTTGATTTTAGGCTAGTTGTCGTACACCTTAGACTATGACATGGATTGATCTGGAGATTGGCTTGGTTCATATTTGTAGACTTATTTTGGTATTTATCGGACATTTATTTAATGATGCTTCAGATGAGAATTCATTTAGACAATAAAGATGGATTAAATAAGATGTACCTTATTTAGGAGATTGTTTATTCTTGATGCTTAGATTTTAACTTGAGATTTACGTGAGATCTTATTTCGCATTCAGATGAAATCAATAATAGCTAGGTTTTTGATCATATGAGAGAATACCTTACCTTGATTTTGATCTATCACATAATACTGATTTTGGATTATTAGTTGCAATAATTTTATTTGGATATATTCATGATAAATTATCTGAGTAATGATGTTTATTGATATCAAGGTTTAGATACCGAAACTTTCTAAATTTCATGTAGCATGAGGATGTCCCACTCCTTAATTATGATCTTGATCCGGATTGGAACTATTAGTGATGAAATTTAGACTATAAATAGATTTAGATCTTGAATTGGACTGGTTCATGATGTTATATGAGTGATATCTGAGTGGCATTATCAGTACATTTGATTATTCTTATTGATGATAAAATATGTGAGAGTTTAGTTGGATATTCATGATTTGGTTTGACTACTTCAGTTATTGGAGACAGAGTTATTATGAGAGTGATTCCATTGATATCGGTGATTATATTATTTGTTCGGAGTTTTATGGCAGCTATTGATTGACTTAACTTATTGGTGACTTAGAGGGTGGATATATGGATGACCTTGAGAATATGAATTCATTGTATACTTTGACTAGATTATTCTATTCATGCCTGCAGGTCATTACTCATCCTGAATATCATAATTTACCTGAGAAATTTGACTGATTATACTTAACATCTACCTGATAATTATAATGTCCATGTTGTTATAGTTACTGAAAAAATATTGTATACAGTAACAACATCCTCATGTTATACTTGTTACATGTCCAGTTATATTGGTATCCTGTTCACTGACATTATATATCCTGTTATACTTGTATCCTGATTACACATGTTGACTTTGTTACCCATCGAGTTATCCCAGTGATCTAAGTAACATGCTCATTAAATAATCTTGATAAGTTAATAACATGACATTAAAAACTTATACTGAAATTGGAAAATTGATGGAGGAGACAATGTCTGTATTTTGGGTAGACCTAGGATCTAGGTTGCAAAACCAAAAGAGGGTTCCACTGCAGGGTTCTTGGGGTGACTGACACCCCATCCTGCTCTTGTTCCTGTTGTACATGTTATACATGTTCCTGACTATCTCGCTGTAGGGCCTGATTTAGCGCCAGAAGTCTGGACTGTGGTCCCAGGTATGTACGGGACCCACCTAAAGCATGAACAATATCTCTAACCGATCAGTTTCAATAACTTAGGACTCCGATGACACATGTGATAGGCGTAGTATGGGATGCGTCTATTATAGGTGATAATTGGTATTCGCTGACATAATAAATAATAAGGTACTGTAATTGATTATCTTTGCTTGATACATGTATGTATGTTGGATATCCGATGTTACACATGACCTGATTGGACATCTGACTCTAGTACTGCCTGACTTTACCTGCCTGATATATATATTATGATAAACACATGATTGAATACTTGGCTGGACACATACTCTACTGTATGCTATCCATATTACTGTTTATTTACTTTATTCATGTCATTTTCTTATCCCAGTATATATATTTTTTTTATCTGCTCACATGTTATATGCATATGCATTTTCCAGTTTATTCTTATATATTCACTAGGAGTTCTGACTCTCTGAATTTGCATATCCAGATTTGTGGCTATTTTTTGCTGATTAGGTATTTGGAGAGGATTACATGTGTTACGAGGAGTTAGAGTCTCTCTTTTTTTGATTATAAGTATTCTTGCTCTTTTATTTATATTATTTTTTAATTTTATCTATATCATGTCCAGTTGCCATTTCTTTCCTTTATTCATCTACTATCATTGTGTTAGATATTTATATGTCATATTATAGTGATATTGATTTATCATAGTAGATTTTATAGTTTGTTCAGATTAATTTGGTTTAGCGTATGTGCGTGGGGTATTTTTCTTGCGTACATACATCGCTGACCTTCGTCCCGACTCCGTTTCCGCGTATTTTGAAAAGCGGGGCATGATAAATTGTACAATCAACTTTTATTTTGATGATTCTAAAGCTCATATAGTTTAATAGTACAAATCAAGTTCATGTGTTGTATGTACACATGTTTTCAAGAGCTAGACGATTTAGTTTCAAAAGGTGTTGAAATGAAAGTACATTCCTTTAAGTATTGGATTCAGGCTCAAGAAGGCATATTTGGAGAAGTCCACTTGAAGATTTTGAAGACGTTTATTCTTGTATCATGTGTAAGAATAGTTAGTTTGTTAAAGTTCAGTGTAAAGGATTGATGCCCAAGCTAACGCGCACTCACGCATTGTTTTTCATGTTTATAGTTTATTAAGTTTTTGAAAAACTATGAAAATATATTTTGTTTTGAAAATTATATGAATACTCAAAATATTTCAAGTTATTTTATGTTCTATAAAATATTTATAAATATGCATTTTAATTATGTATAAAAAATTTACAAGTATTTTTGAAAAACAAGAAAATACAGTTTTTGGGCTACTGCCGGCTAACTGCATGGTCGACCACAGGACAGAGCAAAGGCTCATCGGTCGACCGAGCAGTTGATCATACATGCACATATATGGGCATTTGCCTTTAGCCCTGAGCCTGCTCGACCGCCTAGTCGACCGCAGCATTGAGTCTTTAGAACTCGTTTTCGACAGTCGGTCGCATGGTCGACCACCTTTACTAAGCTCAACTCTAAGCTTAGAGTGCTACTCTAGCCGATCGACCACTCGGTTGACCGTAGGTAATGGCTAATTAATAATAACCTTAGCCGGTTGACCACTTGGTTGACGGCCAGTGGTCAAACATGCCAGTTTTGAACTATAATAGAAATCAGACCAAATTCATTCCCAACAGCTATTCTATAATTTTAATATTTTTAGCATATTTTAATTGTCAGGATTTGCTGAGAATAGGTCTATAACCTTCTCCTATATAAAGGAGTATTTAGAGATGATTTCAGTAACAAGAAAATATGTTTGCAAGTGCGAAAAGTTCAGAATCTCTATTCAAAAGTTTTTCAGTGCTATTTCTTTTAATTTTTCCATTTCTCTCTCACTTTCTTGAGCCATCAAATCTCCTACTCTAAGCTATACGAAAGTGTAAGAAGAGTGTTTGTGATCTTGTGAAATATCATCAAATATTGCAAATCTTTATTCTGCGAGAATTTCTGTTGGAAGGAGGATAGTAAGTTGGAGTTACGGCTACAGATCTTGAGGATCAGGCTTAGTTATAATCAAAAGTGATTATAGTAGAATCCTTTATTGTAGTGAAGATGGGGATGTAGAGCAAGTGGCTCGAACCTCGCTAATAACTTCTTGTGTTTGCGACTGGCTTATGTTTGGTCTCTCTTACTTACTCTTATTTATTTCATTGCCCATATATACTTGTTGTTATTATTCTTACAAAATAACTTTGTTTGAACTCTTTACATCAAGAAAGTAATTATGCTCCTCAGTTCTTATTTTAAGAGGAATCACGAGGAGAAGTTAAAAGTCCTTCACCGAGTATATGACTTTATTTCTTGATACTTGAGATAATCTAAAGTGCTAATTTATTGTTAAGTAGTTTAATTCTTAGTTTATTATAATTGTATTCTATATTTTCGCTTTATTTTTGTATCATCTATTCACCCTCTTTAGGTGATTTTTAATTAAATTAGAGTTTGGACTCCTGTTTGTAGGTTTCACTACCTAAGGGTGATCTTGTTTGACTATTCACTTTATTGGTTACATACATATGACGGATAACATCAAGAGCCGACCCAAGTTTGATGGGCTTAACTATCCAATATGAAAGTTAAGATGACCATTTTCTCACAATCGTTAAGAAGCCGGGTAGCCAAGGCTATTATCAAGCTGTTTCTTATCCCTAATGGTAATGAGGACACATGGACAATATCATTGTTAAGAAATTTGTGGCCAATGCTAAAGCCCACTATGCTCTATTGCAAGCACTCAATGACGATAATATTTCTAGAATGATAAATTACTAGTCTGCCTATGAGATTTGGAGTAATCACATTATTATCCATGAGAGGACCTCTCAAGTGAAGAGGGTTAAGATTGACTTATTGCGTTCTCAAAATGAGAACTTTAGCATGAATGAGAATGAGGCTATTGATGATATGATTACTTGTTTTATCAAGATAACTAATGATCTTTCTTCTCTAGGTGACTCTATTGATAACAATCAAAAGGTAAGAAAGGTTACTTCCTTAATCTTTGGAAGTCAAATCTATCACCTTAAGGAAGTTGAACAATAAGGAGGAAAGGGATTTCATGGGGCTCATTGAGAACTTGAAGGCCTATGAGATGGAAAGGAAAGTTAGAAAAGGAAAAACCTCACAAAAGAAGAAGATCATTGCTTTCAAGGCTACTCCTACCATTTTCGAAGATGAAGAAGATGAACAAGAAGATGATGAAGAACTATCTCTCCTCATGAAAAATGTGTGAAGGATGTACCACAAAGTTAAATTCCACAATAGAAGAAGATGGCAAGGAAGAGCGGAAAGATATTGGGCCCTGCTACGAGTGTAAGAAACTAGGTCATCTTATTGTCGATTGCCTAGAGATGAAAAACAAGTCATCTACCTCTAAGAAGCCCTACAAGAAGAAAGATCTAAAGGCAACATGTGATTCACAGAGTGAATCCGAGGAGGAAGTTGACACGGCTAATGCGTGTTTCATGGCAAATGATAATACACCTAAGATATGTTCGGAAATCACTTTAGATAATTATAATTTGTCCATTTATGAACTAGTAGAAGCTTTTGAAGAACTTTTAATTAATTATGATTTGTTAAAAAGAGGTATTCTAAAATAAAGAAAGAAATTACGATTTTACAAAATTAATTAAGAATTATTTCAAAGAAAAGAAAGTTTATCTATTTCACTTTAAAAGGCTCAAAATGATTTTGATGATTATAAAATTTCTTGTAAAGATAAGTTTCCAAATGTTGAGGAAAATGAGATTTTCTTGATGAAAATTAAAATAAATACGTTAAGTAATGTTTTGAAGAAATATGAATTTGATAAGGCTAGACTAAAATCAATGTTTTCAGAGAGGCAAACTCAAAGAAAACCACCACATGACATCATGCTCACACACAAACACAACATACTCACCATGCTCATTATGCTCATCACATGCTCACACACCATGTTTTCTTATATGCCAAGTTATACTCATGTACCTATTGTGGCCGAAAAGATCACTTGGCTAAATTTTATTCTGATAGACTAAACATTGCAAATAATCATGTTTGGGTTTACAAGACTAATGTATAGTACCCAAAAAAATTTGGGTACCAAAATCAACTCTCGTTTTAAATGATATCGGTACATGCCAAGCTCCCAAGACGTGGAGATCGGTGGTACCTTGATAGTGGTTGCTTAAGGCATATGATATGGGATATCAACAACTTTACAACCCTATCGAGGTCGAGTGAAGGTGGCACTGTCACCTTTAGAGATGATTCCATAGAAAAGATTATTGGTATAGATAACATAAAAATTGGTATATCTCTTTTAATAGAAAAATTGCTTTAGTAGATGGACTCAAGCATAATTTATTAAGTATTAGCCAATTATGTGATAAAAGTTTAAAAGTATTTTTTGATGATTCTACTTATGATGTTATTAATAAAAAGAATGATTCTCGTGTGCTTTTCGAGTTTTTGAAAATAATTTATATATTATTGATATGTTAAATTTAAATTGCAATGTTACTTGTTTGACTACCATAAAGATTCATGGTTATAGCATAGAAGGTTAGGTTATGTTTCCTTTGATCACCTATCCTGTATCAGTTTTAAGGAGGCAGTGAAAGGTATTCTTAAATTAAGATTTGAAAAAGACCATATTTGTGATGCGTGCTAACTTCAAAAACAAACTTAGTCTTTTTTAAATCTATTAGGGTTATTATGACATCTCGTCTATTAGAATAATACATATGAATTTGTTTGGTCCGATCAAAATCAAAAGTTTAAGTGAAAATTTTTTTGTATATGTTCTTGAGATTTATTTGGGTTTTCTTTTTATGACATAAAGATGAAGCTTTCTAATTTTTCAATATTTTTTTGAAAAAAGTTGAAAAAATACTTTCTTTACACATTCAAAGTGATAGGGGTGTAGAGTTTATAAATCACTATTTTATTATTTATTGTAAAGAAAATAGAATTTAACATGAGCTTTCATGTCCTAGAACTCACAACAAAATGGAGTCATCAAAAAGAAGAACAGAATTCTCGAAGAGATGGCTAGGACTATTATCAATGAATACGAACTCCCTCAATATCTATGGGCCGAGGCTATAAACACATCATGTTATATAATAAATGGAATACATTTTCGGAAAAATTTAAACAAAACTTCTTTTGAGATTTTTCATTTCAGAAAATCAAATGTTTCATATGATAGAGTTTTTCGTTGCAAGTGTTTTGTTTTAAATACTAAGAATAATTTAGAAAAGTTTGATGCTGAATCTTATGAAGCTATTTTTATTGGTTACTCTAACACTAGTAAAGCTTATAAAGTCCTCAATAGATCAACATTAACTGTTGAAGAATTCAGCATGTCAAATTTGAAGAATCTAAACTTTTTGTGAAGAATATTGTACATTACCAAATTGATTCTTTAGGTGAAGATATGCACAAAATGTCTATGAAGAATTTACCAGCTTAAGAAGAAAAGCAAAGAGAAAAATCAAGCGATGAGATACAAGAAGTTTGCTCAACCTACTCAACTACTTTCTAAGGATTGGAGATATGCTTTAAGGCATCCCAAAGATCTCATCATAAGTAATGTATCTCAGGGAGTATCTATTAGATCCAAATTCCAAGATATTTGTGAGCATTTTGCATTTATTTTACACATAAAACCAAAAAACATTCATGAGAATGAGGTAAAATCTTATTGGTTACTTGCTATGCAAGAGAAGCTCAATCAATTCGAGCGTAACCAAGTATGGAGACTTATTCCTAAACCCCAATATAGATAAACTTCTATGCTAAGTGGGCGTTTAGAAAAAAAGCTAGATGAGTTAGATAATATAATTAGAAACAAAGCCAGATTAGTGGCCTAATGTTACAATTAAATCGAAAGAATCGACTTTAAGGAAACCTTTGTGCTGGTTGCACGGCTCAAAGCTCTCAGAATGACTCTTACATATACCTCTAATAAATATTTTAAACTATATCAAATGGATGCAAAGAGTGCATTAAATGAATTTATAAAGAGAAAGTGTATGTTGAATAACTTTCTGGGTTTGTTAATCCTACACATCTCAACTATATGTTCAAGTTAGATAAGCACTTTATGGTTTAAAATAAGTAAAACAAGCTCCAAGAGCTTGGTATGAAAGACTTAGTAGTTTTCTTGAAAACAAGAATTTTGTTAAAGGTAAGTAGATACTACTTTGTTTGCAACATGTTTATAGTGATATTTTAATTATTCAAATTTTTGTTGATAATATTATTTTCAGATCTATTAATCTAAAATTATGCAAATATTTTGAATCATGTATGAAGGATGACTTTGAAATGAGTATGATGGGTGAGCTCAACTATTATTTTAGACTGCAAATCAAGCAAATAAGCAATGAAATTTTCGTAAATGAAGCAAGTACACCAAAGAACTAACTAAGAAATTTTGTCTAGAGAACGTGAAGGTTAACAAGACTCCAATGGCTACTACAACCAGCTTGATAAGAATGACAGGTAAAAATATTGATATTAAAGTATACCATATCATTTTTTTCTAGTTTTCTCTATTTAACGGCAAATAGGTCAGATATCATGTTTAGTGTATGTGTTTGTGCAAGATTTCAATCGATTCCTAAAAAGTCGCATCTAAATGCGATAAACATTTTTATTAAATATCATAAAGGCACTATTGGTATGAGCTTGTGGGATCTGAAAATCGGACAAATTAATATGATGAGTTATTCGGGTGCCAACTATATCGGTTGTAGAGTAGATAGGAAGAGCACTAGTGAAACTTGTCAATTTTTTGAAAATTGTCTTATTTCATGGTCTTCCAAAAGCAAAATTCTGTAATCTTCTCAATCGTTGAGCTATAGTATGTTGTTGCGGGGCTTTTTGTGTACAAGTTTTTTGAATGAAATATACTCTCATTGACTATGATTGGCATTATGATCATATTAAGATATTTTGTGATATATTAGTACCATTCATATAATCAAGAATGTAAATCAATATAATAAGACCAAGCATATAAAGATTCAGTATCACTTTCTTAGAGATTACTATGAGAAAGGTGATATTGAAATTGATTATGTTTTCTGATTTTCAGTTATCTGATATTTTCACAAAACCTCATGACTATAATCGTTTACTTTTATTTGTGAAAAATTAAATGTTCGTGTGATGAAAAAATAATTTCTATATGATGGAAAACTAATTTCTATATATTTTTTAAAACCTCTCTTTGTTATGTATGACAACAAAGGAGAGAAGTATGATGATTTATTATAATTTTTATATCAAGTATGCTGATGTTTTTATACCACGTGTTTTGTTTGTTTGAATATGCTTTAATGAAATATGAAATTGAAATTTATGTTTTAGATACAATGAAATTGATATGAGTTAGCATGCACAATTTTAGAGGGGGCTTCTCTTGAAGCTCTTTCATATTTTTAAATAACTCATGAATTTTGTCATCATCAAAAGGGGAGATTGTTGGCCCAAAAGTACAATCAACCTTTATTTTGATGACTCTAAAACTTATGTACTTGAATAGTACTAATCAAGTTCAAGTCATGTAAGTACACAGGTTTTCAAGAGCTTGACAAGCTTCAAAAGGTGTTGAAATAAAAGCACATTTATTCAAGTATTGGACTCAAGCTCAAGAAGGCATATTTGGAGAAGTCCACTTGAAGATTTTGAAGAAGTTTATTCTTGTATTATGTGTAAGAATAGTCAGTTTGTTAAAGTTTAGTGTAGAGAATTGATGCTCAAGCTAACACACACACACATGGTTTTTCATGTTTATATTTTATTAATATTTTGAAAAACTTTGAAATATATTTTGTTTTTAAAAGATATAAATACTCAAAATATTTCAAGTTATTTTATGTTCTACAGAAGATTTATAATTTGTATTTTAATTATGTGCCAAAAACTTTACAAGTATTTTTGATAAACAAAAAAATACAGTTTTGGGCTTCCGTCAGTCGACCGTGCTGGACCGTGCCAGCACGGTCGACTGCAGGGCAGAGCAAAAGCTTGTCAGCCAACCGAGCGGTTGACCATACATGCACATATTTGTGCATTTGCCTTTAGCTCTAATCTTGATCGACGGTCTGGTCGACTGTATCACTGAGTCTTCAGAACTCATTCTGGATGGCTGACCGCACGGTCAACCACCAGTACTGAGCTTAACTCTTAGCTCAGAGTGCTACTCTAGTTTGTCGACCACCCTGTCGACCGTAAGCAATGGCTAATTTGTTAGCCCAAAGACCCATCACTCTAGTTTTGATAATGATTAACTCATGTGTAATAGTACTAATGATCTTGTATTCATTTAGTTTCAGATATTCAATCAAGATCTTAGTCGTTATTTAGCTTCAACAAAAGATTCGAAGTAAAGTTTTGAAGATAGCACGTATTGATTCAAGAGCTCGCGCTTCAAGATCACATCAAGTACTCAAACAAGAGTCTAGCTCATGGATCAAAGTTTGGACCAAGTCAAGATGGAGAAGAAGATTTTCAAGAGAAGATTTTCAAAACTTGTGTCATGTTTGTAAGTGTTAAGATTTTTGTTTTTAGATAAAAGTAAAGAATAGATTAGTTGTGGATTGTTCAAGCTCATACACACACTCAAAAAAAAAATTCCATATCATTTCATGTTAAATAGTTTTAAGTTTTAGAAAATACAGTTTTGATTTTGGTTTTCAAGATATACATCTTTATGTTTCTGATTAGATTTCATCAAAACAGTTTACATGGTTTATATATGTATTGGATTTCATCCATACACATTGTTACTTCATATTATTTAAGAAACTTATTTTGATGAGTTTATATCATGTGTTTTAAGTTTCATATTTATCAAAACTTATTTTTGAGCTTATTGTCAAAAACAAGAATATTTCATCATGTATGTGTATTGGATCATATCCATACGCACTATGCTTCAAAAGTGTTTTAATATCGTGTTTTTGCATTTGAACAAGTTTTGAAAAAATTCAGTTTTCAATTAAAGTTTGTTTTTGGAAAAATACGGTTTTCAGTTTAAGGTTAAACTTCTATATCGCAAAAATAATTCAACTTCTTTTAATATGTGTTGATTTTTGATCACACATATTTGTACTTCAAGTGTTTCAATGAACTTATTTTTGTGAATTTTTATGGATTTTAAATAAAATTTTAGGGTTTTACAAGTTAAAGATTTCGTACCTCAAAACCATGATTCTGGGCTTCTGGTGGTCGACCGAACCTGGGTCAGTCGACTGAGCGGTCAACCGATATGCATAACAGCATACACAAGCTTTGGCTTGAGGGCCGGTCGATCGGACAGTTGACCGATCCAGAGAGCTTGCTCTCTAGATCTGGCCCTGGTCGACCGACCAGAGAGACTAGCTCTATGGTTCTTGCCTCAGTCTACCGAACGATTGACCGATAGGTTAATGACCTAGGTGCAACCGACCGGACCGTCGACCGGCAACCCCAACAGTCTGAAGGTCGACGACAGGTCATTCTGGCCTATAACGACTAGTTTTCTGATGCCTTATAAAAGGGGTGTTTTGGCAAGTTTTTGAGGGAGATTTAGGTGCTAATTTTTTTTCATCTTTAACAGAGTTTTCTCTATAAGTTTTAGAGCTTAACTTCCATATCAAAAGAGTATTTTTCAAGAGTGTTTATCTAGTGTTTTCAAAAGAGATTTCTTGAGTTTTTCAACATAAATTTTTTAAGTTTTTCTCACACAAGCTTGAGCCTTTCTATTACTATATCTATGCTATATGGATCCTTGTTGTGAGGAGTGTTTGTTAGTGATCAAAGTGAAGAGATCACCAAGTTTTCATCTTTATATTTGTGGAGGTGAACTTGCGAGTTTGTGTTGTTAAGAGTTCTTGAGGGAGCTCGGTGTAGAGGTGTGATCTCTTCAAGCTAGAGTGCTTGCATGTGTTGTTCTTGCGGGAACAAGTGAGAGACTTACGGGTCTAAGAGTTCTTGAGGGAGCTCGTTGTTGGTGTTGCGACACCGAGTGATCTTACGGGATCGTTATAGTGGAAATCCTTCATAGTATTGAAGGCGGGGACATAGAGCAAGTATGCTCGAATCTCGAAATAAATCACTTGTGGTTGTGATTGCTTATCTCTCTCTCGCTTGTGTTTATATATCTTGCATGCTTTAATTGTTCTTTTTTTGCTTGATATATATTGTGCTCTATTGATATATATGCTTAGGTTGTTTGTTTGCTCACATATGTATTCAACCAAGAGAGCCATAGTGGCACCTCAACTCTTAATTTAGGAGAATCTTGGGAGATAGTCCAGAGCCCTTCTGTTGGCCCAAAGGCCCATCACTCTAGTTTTAATGATGATTAACTCAGGTAGTTATTGTACTAATGATCTTGTGTTTAATTAGTGACAGATTTATGATCAAGATCTTAGTAGGTGTGTAGCTTCAACAAAGGATTAAAAGTCAAGTTTTGGAGCTAACACGGTTTGATTCAAGAGCTTGTGCATCAAGACCACATCAAGTACTCAAGAGGAGTCTAGCTCTATGGATCATGTTTGGACCAAGTCAAGAAGATGAGAAGACTTCAAGTGAAGACTTCAAGAAGATGAAGACTTGTGTCTAGGTTTGTTTTATAAGATTTTGTTTTTAGTTAAAATGTAAAGGATAGAATAGTTGGTGGATTGCTCAAGTACATATACACACACACTCTTGATAGTTTTGTTTTTACAAAAGGTTTTCTATTTTAAAAAATACAAGTTTGGTTTTTGGTATTCTAGTTTATATTGTTTTAACCAAAACCATATTTAATGTCAAAAACATAGATATTTCACCCTGTTTGTGTAGTGGATCATATCCATACACACTATGCTTCAAATGAGTTTAAATATCTTGTTTTTGTATTTGGAGAAGTTTTTAGAAAAACAAGTTTTGGAAAATACAGTTTTCGTTTTTAAGCCAAAATTTCCAAGTTACAAAAATAGTCCAAATTATTTGTAACATGCCTTGATTTTGTGCAAGCATGTTTTTTTATCAAAGTATATTGGTAAAACTATTTTTGTAGATTTTTTGTGATTTTATGGGATTTTATTTGAGCCAAAAAGACCAACATTTTAAATCCCTGAATTCTGTTTTCAGGCTTCAGCCGGTCGACCGAAGTCTGAAGTCGGTTGATCTGGTGGTCGACCAACGTGCACAGACGTGCACGCCTTTGTGCACTGGAGGGTCGGTCGCCAGAGAGTTTCTGCTCTCTAGAAAACCCCGGTCGACCGAGCGGTCGACCGACAGAGAATCTGTTCTCTGTTCCAGAGGCTCGGTCGACTGGGCCAGTCGACCGAAGCCCCAACGGTCGGATTTCTGACCGTTGGCGGTCGACCGGCCGGTCGACCGACAGCTCTGTCAGACCCCATCGGCTAGTTTTTCTAGCTCTATATAAAGGGACATTTGGGGGCTGTTTTGATCAAGATTTTTTAGTGGGTTTTGAGCCAGTTTTTCCTACTTCATTAAAAGAGTTTTCTCCACCAAATTGAGAGCAAATACTTCCAATCTAAAGGGGAGTTATTATCAAGAGTGTTTTAAAAGTGATTTTCTTGAGTTTTCCTCCACCATCTCTTTCCTTGTTTTCTCACACAACACTTGAGCTATCCATTGCTATATCTACTCATAGGGAGTTTGTTGTGAGAGGATTTTAGGTGATCAAGAGTTGTGATCACCAAAGTTCATCTTTGTTCCTTGAGGAGGCGGACGAGTGCGTTCGCGATTGTTTCGAGTTCGTGTGCGAACTTGGTGTTTGAGGTGCGGCCTCGGCGAGCTTGTGGGCTTGCGGTGTGTACGGGCTAGAGAGTCCAAGGAGTTCAAGTGTGAACTCGCTTGTAGGTGTTGCGGCACCGAGTGATCCGGTGGGATCAATTATAGTGGAAATCCTTCGTGTGTCGAAGGCGGGGATGTAGAGCAAGGGTGCTCGAACCTCGAAACAAATCTCCCGTGTTTGCGATTGGTCACTCTCTCTATCTCCTTGTTTATATCTTGCATGCTTCTATTGTCTTTACATTTACATGCTTGATATATTGTGTGCCTAATTGATATATGCTTGGGGATTGTTTGCTAACACTTGTATTCAACCAAGAGAGCCAACGCGGCACCTCAACCCTTATCTAGGGGAATCTAGAGGAGTTAGTCCAGAGCCCTTTGATTGAGGCTAAACCTGCACACAAAATACGAGATTATAGAACTTAAGAAAGGAAATGTGCAAGTGCTCAATTCTTCCGCTATAGCAAGTGGCTATGCGGGTCGTGATCCACAAGGAGGGTTTGCGATGGAAGCGTTACAGTTCTTTATTGAAATCTTTTAAGAAAATAAAACGAAGGTTCTTCTCTGTTTTTAGTTATGAAAATGAAAAAGAAAGTTATCTTAAAGTTAAAAGAAAATGGAAGATGAAGAAGGTGGAAAATCAGAAAACGATGAAAAACTACTAAGTACAATGAAGTGGAGATGATAGAGTTGGAAGATGTAGTGATTTAATTTACAGAAATGAAAAAGAAAAGAAAACAAATATTTACCTTCTTTTCACCAAAAGCTTACCTTGAGTTCTTAGCTTCAATGTTACCTTGAATTGGAGGCAGTTAGCGCATAGCCCATAAGAGTCGAGTGTTGGTCTCTTCCACATTACATCATCAAGATACGCAAGCTGAATTGATACAGAGAGACTCACAATTCCATCGTCATGAGCTATCGGTGGCACTCGCAAAGGCAAGGCTCTTTCGATGCTTTTAGACTCACTTGGAAGACAGTTGTACCAAGAAGAAAGGTAAAATAGAAAAGAAGAAGAGAACTAAAAAGAACATACAAGGAAATAGCATTGATTTGATTTCATAACAATCGAAGAAAAGAAATAAAACCTTACACCAATTGTCACTTTTAGCTCAAGCTTCAGTCTTGTTCTTCGATGAAAGTTGATCTCCTCAGAATTACATAAATGAAAACTAAATTACATGAAAAAGAAAAACAAAGACCTAAGCTAATAAATGGAAAAACTAGTCTAAAATCCTAATCTGCATTGACGTCCCATTTTCAGCACAAGTACAGGCCTTTTATAGGCAAAACCCTAACCACCATGATCCCGGGGAGGTCGGGGGAGCAAACGCTCCCCCTAACTCCCCAACAAAGCCGCGGAAACGCGGCCCAAGCCGCGTTTCCGCGGCCAGCGTGTGGCCAGGTGGCCACACCCTGTTGGTGGGTCTCCCCGGTTTCTCCCTCTGACTTTATCTGGAGTTGGTTTTGCAGTTTGGCTCTGAGATTTTGAAGAAATGGCCTTGGATTCTTGGCTTTAACCGATCGATCCTGAGAGGATTCTTCTCCACCGTTTCCACCTCTTGATTTTGCCCTGATTTTGTGTGTGCGAATTAATTCTGATTTAATTCAGAATTCTGGTGGGCTTTTGGGCTCATTTCTCTTCATCTCCTTAAAGATTGGGCCTGCAAATAAATTAAACAAATAATTAGGACAATGCAGGCTTTTATTCTAAAATAAGTATGAAAATGTGACATTAAATATGCAACATTAGCAACCAATCACACCCCCATACCTATCTTTTGCTCGTCCTCGAGCAAAACAACTAAATTATACTAAGGATTATTAGACCACTTTCGCAGGTCGCGCGATTGCACTGAGCATGTGCAACAAGCCGTTAAACCTCTAGGTTCCCCCTAGAGGACGAGTTTTATCTCGTGAGGGTTTTCAGCGGATTACACCCACATAATCCATAAAGAAAGAGAAATAAAGAGTTAGTATTTTCGAAAAGCATTTTGAAAGAGAAAAATATTTGAAATATGATTGTAAGATCTAAGCAATCTATAAGTTATAGGAAAGCCGAATTTTTCATTCCTAAACTTAGTCTCTATTCAAAAATTTGTTATCAATCAAAGTAAGGAGTCAAATTGTGCTTCTCATCTAGTCTATTACTTTACCTAAGTCATATGCACCTTGTGAATGTGAAAATTTTGACTAAGGGTTCATTAACTCTAACTCTTATGCCTTATTTATTTTTATATATATACTTTTTTTTGTGGTATTATTCCTTAGTTTTATTAGGCTTTCTAATCTGCCCATGTAACGAGCCTTTAATCGATGACTCCCAAACCAGACGGTCTTAGGGCACCAGGTGAGAAGACACCCCTAGGACTTAAGGACTCGAGCAAACAAGGCCACAAAACTAAGGATTTTATTATGTGAACCTCTTTTAGGCGTGAATACTTATACTTTATTAGGCACAAATACCCAGCTTAATCAGAGGATTTTTCTTTTCAAACTTATCTAATCATCTTTCGCATAAATACCAAGGCTTGCTTAGGCCAAAGCACCTAGCTAGCCAATAATTAGATTTTTTTTTTCAAACTCATCTAATTATTTTTTGCATAAATACTAAGGCTTTCTTAGGCCAAAGCACCTAGCTAATCAATAATTAGATTTGTTTATATATATATTTTTTATAAGGCATAAGAATCTTTGTTTTTTGAACCCTAAGTGTGTAAGTGTATGAAGTGTGCATATTTCATCAAGGTAAAGATCAAGACTAAATTACTTTGACAAATTATCTTCCTAACTCTATAAATCAAACAAATAATCTTGTTTTGACCAAGTATAAGAAATCCTAATTTGGATTTTCCTATTCCTTAAAATTAACTTAATTTCTTACAAAAATAAGTCAAAATATTGTTTCTATTTTTCAAAAAGTTTTTTTTTAAAAGTAAAGAAAAGTGTTAATTTTTTTTTTAAGAAAAAGAAAAGTTATGTTAGACCCTCCCCTACACCTATCTCATGCATTGTCCTCAATGTATGAATTAATGCATAGATGCATGAAAAAGACGAAAGGGAAGGAAAAGGTTACCTTAAGGTGGTGGTTCCGGTGGTGGTCTGATTGGTCCACGAAACGCGGCCCAATCAACTTTTCTTGGGTCTCGGAGGAACCTACCAGAAATTACTTTAATATAACCCACTAAAAAGATGTATCCATAAAGGATCTTTATTAAATATTTAACCCCATCTAATTTCCATATTCCATAATTGATTTCGGAGTCAAATTTATCAACCACCTCGTCCCAGAAAGGAGTATGAAATGATAGAATGATTGACTTGGACTCAGGAAGTACAGGAACTAATACCGACTCAGGAAGGTAACTTAAGTCAAGTAAAGGTTCAAGAGTCGAAATAGGTTCAGAAATTAGGTCCAAGTCAAGAAGTTGAAACTCCAGTCCACATATATTTTCCAACAATGGAACGTGACCTAATATGGGTGATTCCAGTTCAGGAATGATAGGTGGAGGAATCAAAACTGACTCTAAAATATTACTCAAGTTTGGTAACAAAACGGGTGTCAAGATTGATTCAGAAAGTTGAACTGGATCACAGATTTGAGAATCTAGGTCACATATCTCATTGAGTTCAATATTAAAAATTGGAGAACTTGCCAATTTATCCATGGGATTTTCAAAATTGTAAAGTTGGTCAAGTTCAACATGATCCTCAAAGATGGGTGATTCAATTTCTTTATGAATTGGTACGGATCCAATGTTGACTCCAGGAAAAGATTGAAGTCAGGTGAAGATACCGGAGTCCTAATCGAATCAAGAAATAGAATTGAATCACTAATTTAGGGTTCAGGATCATAATCATTTTCCATTTCTATTTCAGGAAAAGGAAAACTAGCCAAACTATCAATATCTTTTTCAAATTTGGAGTTTGGGCAAGTTCAAATGGTTGTTCTGAAATAGAATTTTGATTTCCAAAACAACATGACTCTTCGGCTCTAACAGAATGGTAAGTGACATCAGGACGGTGGGAACGTAGAGATTCGACCATCATATCTATGTCACGATTTCTAGCATTTTGAGCATGAGTCATGGCTTCTAGCATCTTTTCATAGTTAATGGGTTCATTGTCTTGTTGAAAAGATGAAGAGTTATTTTGGAAGTGGTATTGAAATTGTGAGTCCATCAGATTTTGTGATTGTTGTTTAGACTCACGCATACTCCGTTCCAAAATTGATGGTTTTTTATTTTGGACTGGTGGAACTGAGTATGACTCTTGAAAATAGTGTGGACTAGGTAGAGAAGGAGGACACTGTGGTTGAAAATTGGACTCGGGTAGGTGAATCCCCACTGACTCTGTGAAGAGTTGAAATCGTTATGGAAATTATAGTCATACGATGGGGGACATGGGTTATATGGATTCGGATATGACCAATCCGGCACACTAGTTTGGTTAAAGTCATGATATGCCAGGTTGGTAATATCCGAAAAAGAGTTTGATGTATAATATGGATTATTATTATAGTTGGAAAATTTATTATTATAAGCCATATCACACAATGGAATACAAACAAAAAGAAAGAAAAACACACAAATAAACAAAAAAGAAAGAAAAAATTCTAACCTAAGTTAGAGTAGACCTAGACCTAGACGACTCCTAACTAGTTAGACTGTCCACAGGAGGTTTAATGTAGACTTTGACCACAAGCTAATCAGCCAGGTCAGGGCAAGGTTGGTGGGAGGTTTTCCGTCAAAAGACGTTCCTTAATTAAATAACCACCAACCTTCGGGCTTTCGGCCCTTAATCCCTTTCCTAGACACTGATTTGGCAGGAGTCAAGTTCCAACACCTTTCCCCCTTAGGATAATCTCCTAATTGAGTCCGAGATGTCCCTAGGGCCAACGTCTACTCATTTTAAGTTAGGCTTGGGTTAGTGAGTGCTTGGATTCTGATTTTTGGGCTAAGGAAGGGTGATTAAATCCCCACCTTATCTTATTATTGGGTGGTGCCCTTAAGATCAGTTTTTGTGCAAGTGTACAAGATAAATAAGATGCACTCTAAGCGATATAAATCAACCAAGAGATAGTCCTATTCTAGATGCAATGCAAACATACCTTGCTCCAGCACTCTTCAACAGTAAAAAATAAAGGAATTAAAAAGACACGTGCCTAAAATGCAAATGTCTAATCAATTTTTATCTTTTCAACAAATATTTTACTGTTGATTATTAGCAGGCTTATGTTATGGCATATAAGAAAAATTAAAGTTGCAGCAAACTAGAATTTTTTTAAACTAAGCAGCCCTGCAAAAAGCTGTTAGTAGTCAACTCTTCCTTGCGGCGGATCCGCAGCTTTTGCCGTGGAAACGCGGCAATTCAGAGGGCCCTTTGTCTCTGCTTTCTAGAGCAGAGGCCCAAGGCCACTTGTATGTCACTGCAATATTAATTTCCTGCTTTTATTGCCCTGTAACCTGCAACAGAGAAGAAAATTCATTTAGTTCTAAAAAAATTTTCAAAAAAAATTCAAATTTCAATAAAAAACATGTTACCCTCCCCGGCAACGGCGCCAAAATTTGATTGAGGCTAAACCTGCACACAGAATACGAGATTATAGAACTTAAGAAAGGAAATGTGCAAGTGCTCAATTCTTCCGCTATAGCAAGTGGCTATGCGGGTCGTGATTCACAAGGAGGGTTTGCGATGGAAGCGTTACAGTTCTTTATTGAAATCTTTTAAGAAAAAAAACGAAGGTTCTTCTCTGTTTTTAGTTATGAAAATGAAAAAGAAAGTTATCTTAAAGTTAAAAGAAAATGGAAGATGAAGAAGGTGGAAAATCAGAAAACGATGAAAAGCTACTAAGTACAATGAAGTGGAGATGATAGAGTTGGAAGATGTAGTGATTTAATTTACAGAAATGAAAAAGAAAAGAAACAAATATTTACCTTCTTTTCACCAAAAGCTTACCTTGAGTTCTTAACTTCAATGTTACCTTGAATTGGAGGCAGTTAGCACATAGCCCATAAGAGTCGAGTGTTGGTCTCTTCCACATTACATCATCAAGATACGCAAGCATGAAATGATACAGAGAGACTCACAATTCCATCATCATGAGCTATCGGTGGCACTCGCAAAGGCAAGGCTCTTTCGATGCTTTTAGACTCACTTGGAAGACAGTTGTACCAAAAAGAAAGGTAAAATAGAAAAGAAGAAGAGAACTAAAGAGAACATACAAGGAAATAGCATTGATTTGATTTCATAACAATCGAAGAAAAGAAATAAAACCTTACACCAATTGTCACTTTTAGCTCAAGCTTCAGTCTTGTTCTTCGATGAAAGTTGATCTCCTCAGAATTACATAAATGAAAACTAAATTACATGAAAAAGAAAAACAAAGACCTAAGCTAAGAAATGAAAAAACTAGTCTAAAATCCTAATCTGCATTGACGTCCCATTTTCAGCGTAAGTACAGGCCTTTTATAGGCAAACCCCTAACTCCCCTGTTGGTGGGTCTCCCCGGTTTCTCCCTCTGACTTTATCTGGAGTTGGTTTTGCAATTTGACTCCGAGATTTTGAAGAAATGGCCTTGGATTCTTAGCTTTAACCGATCGATCCTGAGAGGATTCTTCTCAACCGGTTTTCACCTCTTGATTTTGCCCTGATTTTGTGTGTGCGAATTAATTCTGATTTAATTCAGAATTCTGGTGGGCTTTTGGGCTCATTTCTCTTCACTCCTTAAAGATTGGGCCTGCAAATAAATTAAACAAATAATTAGGACAATGCAGGCTTTTATTCTAAAATAAGTATGAAAATGTGACATTAAATATGCAACATTAGAAACCAATCACCCTTCACGGGAAATTCGGCTACACTCTTGTGTTATACGTGGTGTTTAGCTTAAGAAGTTTAGTTTAGGTCATATAAGTTTTTAATTCCGCATTTAGTGACCATTAGATTAGCCATCACCTATTCACCCCCCCCCTCTAGGTGATTTTACACCTTCACCTAAAATTCAGCTACACTCTTTGGTTATACTTAGTGTGTTAGCATAATAGTTTTAGTTTATATAATTAGTTTTAATTCCATTGTTTTGCATTAGATTAGCTAGTCACCTATTCACTCCCCTTTAGGTGAACTTATAATTGGTATCAGAGCTTTGTGCTCTTGATTTGAGTCTAACAACTTAGAGTTAAAGATTCTTATTTTGCTAATCACAATATTTGTTTATACACACACATGGATTTCATGACACCTCCTATGTTTGACATTCTTAACCTCTAAACTTGAAAAGTTAATATGTCTATGTACCTCAAAGCCCTAGGTATTCATGTTTATTTTGCCACTATTAAAAATTCTTATTTTGTTAATGGCAAATATCTAGAGGCTAATGCAAAAATCCTATATGCTTTAAAGTCTACCCTAAATGATGATTATTTATTTAGGGTTGCTAACATCGATTCGACTTTTATAGTATGGAACACACACTCTCTCTCTCTCTTAGGGAACAAATGCCACATCATAAGAAGAGTGACTCGGATGATGGAAGTGATACTTCCAACATGTGCTACATGGTCCAAGGGGATGAGCCCCTTGAGGTAAACTCTAAATTCGAGCTTGATGAAAATGTTGACATACCATATGTAAACTTGCATTATATTGTCAACAACTTCTTAAAAAATATGAATTATTAAAAAAGTAAAGATTCTTTTTAAAATAAGTTAGAAATTGTTTCAAAGAAAATAAATTTTTGAAAAATCAACTAGCTTTGATTTCAAAGAAAAAGAGATTGTTTTGAAGGAAAATGACATTTTGAAAAAGAAAATAGTTTTGAAGAAAAGAATTTTTTTAAAAGAAAATGAATTTTGTTTCTCATGTTTCTTCTTCCAAAATTGATAATGATATTTGCATTGTGAAGAAGAAAATTGATTGTTTGGGCTTCACTTTGAGCCAATGTGCATTTAATTATAATAAATTAGAATCTATATTTCGTAAAAAACAAGTTCCACACATTCATGCACATACCCATAGCATACACATGCAAACCATGCTCACACATTCATACCATACATATGTATGTTAGAGTGTACAAATGTTCACATTGTGGCCATAAAGGCCATCTTGCAAAATTTTATTTTGATAGATTAAATTCTTATAATTTTGCAAATAAAAATGTTAGGGTTCCCAATGTTGCTAACTCCCATGGACCCAAAAAAAAAATATGGGTATCAAAATCTCTACCTCTTATATTTGAGCAGGTGTGGGCTCTCACAAGATGTGAGAGGATTGATGCCTTGGTGGTGGATGCATTTGGAGTTTGGAGGACACACCCATATGATGCATCACTATCAAGGAAGCATGGTGGGAGGATCATCTTGTTTTGGAGAAATAAATTAGCTACGTCACCTCTTGTATTTGAGTAGGTGTGGGCTCTCATAAGATGTGAGAGGATTGATGCCTTGGTGGTGGATGCGTTTGGAGTTTGAAGGACACACCCATATGATGCATCACTATCAAGGAAGCATGGTGGGAGGATCATCTTGTTTTGGAGAAATAAATTAGCTACACCGGTTTTGATAATCATTTCATACTCTACCTATTAAAATATTTTTAAAGCTTATATGCTAGTGTAGTGACCTAAACTCAATCATATGTTATTTTTGTGCTTAATGTTGAGTTGATTGGTTGTTAGCTATGCACGTATTTTTAAAAAAACTTTATTTATGTTTTTAGTAGATTTACATGCCTATTCTTTATTCATATTTTGTATGCTTTTATGTCTATATCATGTTGATATGCAAATTTTGTTAAAACTTGTGTTATACATGTACAATTTTTGAGATGCATGTTTTACATGCTCTATTTCTTTTATGTACTCAATTATTTGTTTGATTGTACATTGTATATTCAATTTTTGATGATTCTTGCATATTTATGTGATATACCATGTTTTGGTAAAAAAATTTCACATGAATTTTGTTTTGAGCTTCATTTTTTATTTTCATGAATATGTCATTTACATGTTCTTGTACACTTACATTTTTTTTGTTTACTCATAATTTTTTCATGAGCATATATGTGTTTTTAGATCTTGAGAGTCAATTTTTGTGTAATATACATGTTTCATGAGATATATATGATTTTATTTCTTATTTGAAGGATCTTTAACTAGTTATCAAAAACTTTTTAAACTAGTTATTTATTCTTCATTTGGTAGTATTTTCAACTTATAACTATTTTCAAAATTTTATTTTTGAAAACTTCTACCCTATAAGGGTGGTTTGTTGGGCGACCATACCTTGTGTGCCTTATTGATCATCTTTTATCATTTGTATGAAAGGGTGGATGTGTTGGCCCAAAGGCCCATCACTCTAGTTTTGATGATGATTAACTCATGTAGTTATAAAACTAATGATCTTGTGCTTATTTAGTTTCAGATACTTGATCAAGGTCTTAGTCGGTATTTAGCTTCAACAAAAGATTCGAAATCAAGTTTTGAAGCTAGCACATGTTGAATCAAGAGCTCGCGCATCAAGTACATAAGAGGAGTCTAGCTCATAGATCAAGGTTTGGACCAAGTTAAGATATAGAAGAAGATTTTCAAGAGAAGATTTTCGTGAAGACTTGTGTCATGTTAGTAAGTATTAAGATTTTATTTTTAGATAAAATAAAATGATAGATTAGTTATGAATTGCTTAAGCTCATATACACACACAAATTTATATGTGTTTTCATAAAATAGTTTTAATTTTAGAAAATACCGTTTTGATTTTTGAGCTTCAAAATATATATCTTTATGTTTCAAGATTAGTGTTCATCAAAACAAGTTTATATGGTTTATATGTGTTTTGGATTTCATCCATACACATTATTGATTCAAATGTTTAGAAAAACTTATTTGGCGGTTCTATATCATATGTTCAAGTTTTGTATTTATCAAAACTTATTTTAGAGCTTATTATCAAAAACATAGTTATTTCATCTCATATGTGTATTAGATCATATCCATATGCACTAAGCTTCAAAAGTGCTTAAAATATCTTATTTTTGTATTGGAAAAGTTTTAGAAAAATCGTTTTTCAAATTGAAGATTGATTTTGAAAAATACGGATTTTTGTTTAAGGCAAAATTTTTATATCACAAAAATGGTTCAATATTTTTGTAATATGTGTTGATTTTTGATCACACATATTTTTACATCAAAGTATTTCAATGAACTTATTTTTTTAATTTTATGTAATTTTATGGGATTTTATTTAATTTAAAAAGATCAAGTTTTAAATCCTAAGATTTGCTAACCAGGCCTTCTGCCGGTCGATCAGGTGGTCGACCGATACAGGAGTCAGTCGACCGGGCGGTCGACCGATGTGCACATATGTGCACGACCATTTGACTTGAGGGCTGGTCGACCGGGCGGTCGACTGCTATGGCCCCAATCGACCGTCCAGACAGCTTTGCTCTCTAGATCTGGCCCCGGTCGACCGGTAGGTCAAGCCCAGGGCACGGTCGATAAGGCGATCGACCGGCAGGCCCCAACGGTCAGAAATTTGACCGCCAATCAACCGACAGGTCATTTTGACCTGCAGTTTGACCCCAACGCTAGTTTTTGGGAGTCCATAAAGTGGGGCTGTTTTGAGCTATTTTACATAAGATTTTTGGAGAGTTTCAAAGTCAGTTTTTCCCATCTCTATTAGAGGTTTTCTCTACTTATTTTAGGGCTAATACTTCCATATCAAAAGGAGAGTTTTTTAAGAGTGTTTTCAAAAGAGATTTCTTGAATTTTTCACCACAATTCTATCCTAGTTTTTCTCATAATACGTGAACTTTCCATTGCTATAGCAATCCTCTTAGGATCTTTGTTGTGAGAGTGTTTTAGGTGATCAAAGTGTTAATATCACCAAGTGTTCATCTTTGTATTTGAGGAGGCGAACTTGTCGGTTCGTGTTTGTGACAAGTTCTTGTGGGAGCTCGGTGTAGAAGTGCGGCCTCGGCAAGCTAGTGTACCAGCATGTGTTGTTCTTGCAGGAACAAGAGAGGGACTAGTGAGTCCAAGAGTTCTAATGTGAGTTCATTGTAGGTGTTGCAGCACCGAGTGATCCAGTGGGATAGATTTTAGTGAAAATCCTTCATAGTGTTGAAGGCAGGGATTTAAAGTAAGGGTGCTCGAACCTCGAAACAAATCTCCCGTCTTTGTGATTGCTCATCTCTCTCTCTCTCTCTCTCTCACTTGTATTTATATGCTTATGTTTATTGCTCATATATCTTATATGCTTGATATATTGTGTGCTCAATTGATATATACTTGGTATTGTTTGCTCACACTTGTATTCAACCAAGAGAGCCATAGTGGCACCTCAACTAGAGGAATCTTGAGGAGATAGTTCAGAGCCCTTCACCATGAATTCAGCTACACTCTTGTGTTATATTTTTTTCTTGATAGCTTTAGTTTGCTTAAATAATTTTTAATTCCGCATCATTATCATTAGATTAGCTAGTACACCTATTCGCCCCCCCTCTAGGTGTATTTTCAATTGGTATAAGAGCTTAGTGCTCTTAATTTGGGTCTAACAACCTTGAGTTAAAGATCCTCATTTTAGCTAATCACAATATATGTTTACACACACATATGGATTTCATGACACCTCCTATGTTTGATATTCTTAACATCCAAACTTAAAAAGTTAAGATGTCACTGTACCTTAAAGCAATAGGAATTCATGTTTATCTTGCCACTATTAAAGATTCATATTGTTTAAATGACAAACATTTAGAGGCTAATGCAAAAGCCATCCATGCATTAAAGAGTACCCTAAATGATGATTATTTATGTAGGGTTTCTAACTTCGATTCGGCTTTTGTAATATGGAACACACTAGTCTCCCTTGTTAAACAAAAGCAATACTATATGGGCAGTGACTCGGATGATGGATGTGATGCTTCAACATATGCTACATGGTCCAAGGGGATGACCCCCTTGAGGTAAATTCTGAATCCGAACTAGAAGAAGATATTGACGTGTCTTATGATGAGCTTGCTTCTTTTTGTCAAAAACTTCTTGAAAAATATGAATTGTTAAAGAAAGAAAAAGATTCTTTTAAAAATAAATTTGAATATGTTTCTAAAGAAAATGAATTTTTAAAAAAGGAGAATATTTCCTTATCTTCTAAATTAAATGATATTTGTGAAGGAAATAATTCTTTGAAATATAAGATTATTTTGGTGGAAAAAGAAAAAGAAATTATTTTTGAAGAAAATAACTCTTTGAAAAGAAAATTTGTTTCAAAAAAAAGAAAACATTTCTAAAAGAAAAAGATAATTGATTCCCATTCTTGCCATGCTAATAATGTTGCATCCTTTTTTGATAAAAATGAGATTCATGTTTTGAAAAGGAGAATTGATTGTTTAAGCTCAAATTCGAGCAATTGTGCATTTAACCATAATAGATTGAATTCATGTATCACAAGAAACAAATTCCACGAGTTCATGCACATCCTACACAGCTTACACCTCATGCACACCATGATCACACCCATACTCATATGCATGCTAGAGTGTACACCTGTACATATTGTGGCCGCAAAGGCCATCTTGTAAGATTTTGCTGTGATAGATTAAATTTTATAATTTTTGCAAATAATACTGTTTAGGTTTCTTATAATACTAATCCCCGTGGACCCAAAAGGAAATGAGTACCAACATTTTCACCATTTGTATTTGATGAATGTGCGGGCTCTCACAAAATGTGAGAGGTATGGTGCCTTGGTAGTGGATGCATGAGCTAGATGGATATACCAAATTGTTGCATCATTATCAAGGATGTTTGGTGGGAGACCACCATGATTTGGAGACCTAGAGATTGGTTCAATGTGGTAACTATTTCTAACTCCTATTTTAATTTACATGCTTTTATATAAATGTTTTTAGCATATTTTGGTTTTATGCTCATTATGTTAAATGATCATATTTTGTACTTCATGTGGTGATTACTTGTCTAGATGTAGTTTTCATTAAAACTTGTGTTTATACTTGTACAAGTAGTGAGCCACACTTGATTATTATATGTTTGTGCCTTATTGCTCATTTGTACTCATTACATATACATGTATAACCTAGTTTTAATGATTCTTTCATTTATACTTGTTTTCCCTATTTTTGTACATATTTTGCTTCATGCATATGTTATTTTTGTCTAAAACTAATAAAAATACATGTATACCCTTGAGTCACTTGTCTTCATGCAAATTTTATTATGGTCTCGTTTGTGTTTGGGATATATATGTATATTTTTAGTTTTGATAGAACATACATATACCTTAAAGTTTGTTTAATTTTAATGAAAAATAAATTATTATAATTTTTATATGTTTTGATGATTTGAGCTTTATTGCTTATATTCATGTATATGTTGTTCACATGATTCTTGTACACTTACATTATTTTTGTTTCCTTATGATTTTTTTCATGAGGTTTATATGAGCCTTATAGATCTTGAGTGATAATTTTTGTGTACTTAGTAATATTTCATGACATATATATGATTTGGTCTTAATTTTGAAGGATCTTTAACTAGTTTTTTAAAAATTACTTTTAACTAGTTATTTACTCTTCATTTGGTAGTGTTTTCAATCTACAACTATTTTCAAATCTTACATTTGAAAATTTCTACCCTTAAAGGACGGTTGGATGGGCGACTATGTCTTGTATACCCTTATTAAATATTTTTCAAACTTATGCATGAATAGGGTGGTAGGTATGAGTTATACACTTGCTCTTCAAGGAATTTTATGTTTGTATACTCATATTTGTTTCTTATATATGTGTGCTTCAAAATTCAATTAGTATCAATTTTAATTGGTATTTTCATTTTCATACATTTATATATATGATTTGATTGTGCTTGTTTTACAATATCTTTATATTTTTAAAGCACAAATTATATTTATGGTAAGCTTGAGTTTATTCCAAATGTTAATTAGTATCTATACAAGTCTATACATTGATTTCAATTGGTATTTATTTGATATCAAAATAACTTCATGTTTCACCTTCTATTTATATCAAAATTTGTTTTGTTGACTCAAGAAATTTCAAAATTTTGTTTTAAGTATCATCAAAAATTTTGTTTTAAAATTTGTTGATATATATTGCCTAGATGCAAGGGGAGCTTAACATCTCTTCTTATATAGATTCAGTTAGAGTTATCTCATATTGAGGAGCTTAACCTCTCTTCTTTACGTGATACATGTGTGTATGGGGAGCTTAATATCTCCTCTTATATATTGTATATTATGCTTTATGTGGGTTAGGATATTGTCATCCTTCTCCATGTAATGCATATATGCAGGGGGAGCTAACTTTACGTCTCTCCTCTTCATGAATTTATATCGCATACACATCTTTATTATTTGATTATCTTCACCCCTTTGTTGATGAATTGATAAAAAGGGAGAGAAGAATTTTGAGAGTTTATATATGCATGTTTATATCTTTTTTATGCATATATGTTTGTTTAGTTTATGCACCTCATTGAATATCTTTATTGTTTATTACTATGCATGAATTAAGGGGGAGCTTCTATGAAGGTTAACTTTAATCCATGCTTAAATAACTCCATGAGTTTTGTCATCATCAAAAAGGGGTGGATGTGTTGGCCCAAAGGCCCATCACTCTAGTTTTGATGATGATTAACTCGTGTAGTTATAGTACTAATGATTTTGTGCTTATTTAGTTTCAAATATTTGATCAAAATCTTAGTCAGTGTTTAGCTTTAATAAAAGATTCAAAGTCAAGTTTTGAAGCTAGCACGTGTTGATTCAAGAGCTCGCGCATCAAGATCGCATCAAGTACTCAAGAGGAGTCTAGCTTATGGATCAAGGTTTGGACCAAGTCAAGATGGAGAAGAAGATTTTCAAGAGAAGATTTTCGTGAAGACTTGTGTCATGTTTGTAAGTGTTAAGATTTTGTTTTCAGATAAAATATAAAGGATAGATTAGTTGTGGATTGCTCAAGCTCATATACACACACATACAAAATTTATATGTATTTTCATAAAATAATTTTGATTTCAGAAAATACCGTTTTGATTTTTGAGCTTAAAAGTATATATCTTTATGTTTCATGATTAGAGTTAATCAAAACAAGTTTATATGACTTATATATGTTTTGGATTTCATCCATACACATTGTTGTTCAAATGTTTAGAAAAACTTATTTGGTGATTCTATATCATATGTTTAAGTTTTGTATTTTAGCTTATTGTCAAAAATATAGATATTTCATCTTATATGTGTATTGGATCTTATCCATACGCACTAAGCTTCAAATTGTTTAAAGTATCTTGTTTTTGTATTTTGAGAAGTTTTGAAAAAATCATTTTTCAAATTGAAGATTGATTTTGAAAAATACGAATTTTTATTTAAGGCATAATATATATATATATCACAAAAATGGTTCAATATATTTGTAATATTGTTGATTTTTGATCACACATGTTTGTGCATTAAAGTATTTCAATGAACCAATTTTTGTTAATTTTATGTGATTTTATGAGATTTTTTTAAGTTAAAAAGACCAAGTTTTAAATCTTAAGATTTGCTGACCAGGCCTTCTGCCGGTGGACCAGGCGGTCGACCGATATAGGAGTCGGTTGACCGAGCGATCGATCGATGTGCACAGATACGTGCACGACTATTTGCCTTGAGGGCCGGTCGACCGGTGGTCGAATACTAAGGCCCCGGTCGACCGACCAGTCGACCGTCCAGAGATTTTCTCTCTGGATCTTGCCCCGATCGACCGGACAGTCAACCGGCAGGTCAAGCCCAGGGCACGGTCGATCGGGCGGTCAATCGGCAAGCCCCAACAGTCAGGAATTTGACCATTGGCTGGTCGACCGGCCGGTCATTTTGACCTGTAGTTTGACCCCAACGGCTAGTTTTTGGGAGTCTATAAAATGGGGCTGTTTTAAACTGTTTTACATAAGATTTTTGGAGAGTTTCAAAGCCAGTTTTTCCATCACTATTGAGATTTTCTTAACTTGTTTTAGGGCTAATACTTCCATATCCAAAGGAGAGTTTTTCAAGTGTGTTTTTTAAAGAGATTTCTTGAGTTTTTCACCACAAATCTATTCTAGTTTTTCTCACACATATTTGAGCTTTCTATTGTGATATCAATTCTCTTAGGATCTTTGTTGTGAGAATATTTTAGGTGATCAAAGTGTTGATATCACCAAGTGTTCATCTTTGTATTTGAAAAGGCGAACTTGTAGGTTCGTGTTTGTGACGAGTTCTTATAGGAGCTCGGTGAAGAGGTGTGGCCTTAGCAAGCTAGTGTGCTTCAGTGTGTTGTTCTTGCGGGAACAAGAGAGGGACTAGTGAGTCTAAGAGTTCTAGTGTGAACTCATTGTAGGTTTTGTTGCGGCAACGAGTGATACAGTGGGATCGATTTTAGTGGAAATCTTTCATAGTGTTGAAGGCGAGGACGTAGAGCAAGGGTGCTCGAACCTCAAAACAACTCTCCCGTGTTTGTGATTGCTCATCTCTCTCTCTCTCACTTGTGTTTTATATATCTTGCTTATGTTTATTGCTCATATTTCTTATATGCATGATATATTATGTGCTCAATTGATATATACTTGGGATTGTTTGCTCATACTTATATTCAACTAAGAGAGCCATAGTGGCACCTCAACTCTTAATCTAGAGAAAGCTTGAGAAGATAGTCCAGAGCCCTTTACCGAGAATTCGACTACACTCTTATGTTATATTTTGTGTGTTTTTGCTTAATAGCTTTAGTTTAGTTAATAGTTTTTATTCCGCATCATTATCATTAGATTAGCTAGTACACCTATTCACCCCACTCTAGGTGTATTTTTTGGATATTATGAGTTATACACTTGATTTTCATATTATTTCATTTTTGTATACTCATATTTGTTTTTTATATATGTATGTTTCCAATTTCAAGTGGTATTTTTCATTTTCATACATACATATATATGATTTTGATTGTGCTTGTTGTACAATATCCATACATGTCTTAAAGCACAAATTATTTTATGCTAAGCTTCATTTAATTCTAAATGTTAATTGATATGTTTCTACAAGTTTATGCATATTTTTGTTGTTATTTCAAAAAAAAGGGAAAAAGTTTTTTTTAAACTTAAAGGTTTTCTTGTTGATATAAGATAATATTTATGTTTACCTACAAGTGGTAATATCAACATTTGTTTTCCCAATTACAATTGGTATCAAACTTTATTTTGTTAACTACAAGTTATTTCAAAATTTGTTTTTAATGGTATCAAAAATTTGCTTTTTAAAATATATTTGATATGTATTGCCTATATGTAATGAGAGCTTAACATCTCCTCCATATATGATTCATATTGAGTATATTTTACATATTGAGGAGCTTGACCTCTCTTCTTTATGTGGTACACGTATGTAGGGGGAGCTTAACATCTCTGTCTATATATTAAATATTATGCCTATATGGGTTAGGATCTAGTCATCCCTTCTCCATGTAATGCATATATGCAGGGGGAGTTAACTTAACATCTCTCCTCTTCATGAATTTATATGACATATACATTTATAACGTTTGTTTTATCTTCACCCCTTTGTTGATGATTGACAAAAGGGGGACAAGAATTTAAAGAGTTTATATATGCATGCTTAATATTTTTGTTTATGCATATATTTGTGTCTAGTTTATGTGCTTAATTGAATATCTTTATGTTTTTTGCTATTGTGAGTTAAGGGGGTGCTTCTATGAAGCTTATCTTTAATCCATGCATATATAGCTCCCTGAGTTTTTTACATCATCAAAGGGGGGAGATTATTGGCCCAAAGCCCATCACTTCAGTTTTGATGATGATTACTCATGTAGTTATAGTACTAATGATCTTATGTTCATTTAGTTTTAGATATTCAATTAAGATCTTATT